>JAQIUQ010000729.1:467500-560715 GCA_030378365.1 Hybognathus amarus | reverse complement strand
ATGACTGATAGACAACAACGGTTTGTCTGAAAAATGTCAAAATTGAAAATACTGTGGAAACAAAGACACCTAACATCTTGGATGCCCTTGAGGTAAGATAAAACATATCAAAAATGTATTTTCAAAGTGAACTATCCCTTTAAGTGTCATTTCGCTCAGTTATGACATTTTTAATGCAAATATGACATTGTTTGAGATGACACCTTGACATAAACCAATACATCATAACCTGTCAGTGTCTTTGTCATGACAACTTGACATTACTAAGACAACACAATCTATCATAAACATGACATAGCAGATTAATTATCAAACTTAAGAAACCACCTTGCTCTATTGGTTAACATTACATTAAACTGTCATGTGGTTGGTTAATAAAGCCATTATAACTCTTTAATGACAAATTCAATTAGTACCACTGTAGTTGAGGTCATGAAAAATATTCATGACACAGTTATAATGCCTCATGACAGCCAATGTCAAAGCCAACCACATGACAGTTTAACTTAATTTTATGTCAAGTTGTCATGACAAAGACACTGACAGGTTATAATGTATTGGTTTATGTCAAGATGTCATAACAAACACATCTTAATTTCATATCTGCATTCAAAATGTCATTATTGAGCGAATGACACTGTAATGACAGTTGTCATAAACATGCATAAACCCTACTTCATATTCAAGACTATGTCATGTCATGATTATGAAGGTGTCATGCCAGTCTTATGCACACCCTTCAAGTAAAGTGTTACCAAAATTTTTTCCTCTTCTATGGAACACAAAAGAATATATTAAAGAAAGTTTTCTTGCTATTCTCAGCTCTAAATATGTAATTGGTTAGAAATGGCCTTTTTGAGTGCAATTTCTATGAATGTTTTTATTTTTTTATCCTTCTAATGCATCTGACAGTTTGGCTTCCATTATGAATCTGTTACTGCATTTTTCCCCCCCACAAATTGAGGAACACGTTTAAATGACTGTTGTAAACAGATGGTGTGCCACAAATCAATAACCGGAAACATTTTATTTGAAAAGGAAATTCACCGAAAAATAGCAATTCTGTCATCATTTACTCTCCTCATGTCGTTCCAAACCTGTAAGACTCTCGTTCATCTTCACAACTCAAATTAGAGTATTTTTAATGAAATCTGAGAGGTTTCGGTCCCTCATTGAAAGTCTAATCAAACCTTAAAGATCCAAAAAGGTTATAAAGGGGTCATACAACGAGTCCACATACAAACACAGAGTGATTCAAAAACAAACCTTTTTTCATGTGATTGTGAATCACTCTGTGTTTTTGAATCAGAGACCTAAATTAAATCTGTTCATTATTTTAAGCAATTGAGGACTTAGATTAAACTGCTCAATTCATATGGATTTGTTTTGACGGCTTAATGATTTATTTTTGTATCTTTTAAGTTTTGGTTACCTGAGCTTTTAAAGGGATAATTCGGCCAAAAATGATATTTAAACCATGCATTAATCACCTCAAGCCGTTTCGAGATGTATATGTCAATCTTGTTTCAGATGAACACATTTTCAGTTATTTTAGAAAATGTCTTAGACCCTTCAGTGGATATGTGAAGAAATGGGTCCAGCTCCTTCAAGTCCAAAATGTGCATAAATCCTTCACAAAAGTAATCCATCCGGCTCCAGGGTGATAAATGAAGGCCTTCTGAGGGTAATCCATGCGGTGTTGTCGTAAAAATATACATATTTAAAGCTTTATAAATGAAAATATCTGACTTCCGGCAATCGATCGCCATGCGTTCACGGGTGATGGAAGCCGGCGATCACGTAGCGTAGGAACCTACGTTTCCTGACGTGAAGTCCTGACCTCGTGACGCCGACTTCCATCACCCGTGAACGCATCGTAGCGTAGGAACCGTCGCGACGATCATTGCCGGAAGTCAGATATTTTTATTTATAAAGTTTTAAATATGTTTTTACGACAATACCGCATGGATTACCCTCAGAAGGCCTTCGTTTATCACCCTGGAGCCGGATGGATTACTTTTGTGAAGGATTTATGCACATTTTGGGACTTGAAGAGCTGGACCCCATTTCTTCACATTATATCCACTGAAGGGTCTAAGACATTTTCTAAAATAACTGAAAATGTGTTCGTCTGAAACAAGATTGACATATGCATCTCAAACGGCTTGAGGGTGAGTAATGCATGGTTTAAATATCATTTTTGGGCAAACTATCCCTTTAATAAAGGGGCAGAAACCTCTCAGGTTTCATTGGAAAGATATGAATTGTGTTTCATATATTCGATGACAAAGGTCTCATGGGTTTTGAATGACACGAGGGAGAGTAAATGATGCTCTGTAAAAAAATATGATATGATCAAATGCATCACAACAGATGTTTTTTACATTACTTTAACTCATAAAAACAATTTAAGCTTAAGTTATATGAGTGCTTCACAAGAATGAGATCCAATAAAACATACAATTGAACAAACAATGCATTAATGAAAGTGGAATACAAAGTAAAAAATACCAAATAAAAGTATAATAATGCAAAAATATAATAATGTCAAAATAATCAGATAATAGTTGAATTGACAATTGGATTGCCTACACATTTGAGGCAGCAAAGTTTAGGTTTAGGTGGACATTTATTAACAGTTTTACAAAATGTTAATTTTTGGCTGAACTATCCCTTTAAGATGAAGTATTCAATTTGATCCATTATCACCACCAAACAGAATTGCAAAAGTAATTATTGCTTTCTAAAGGCTTTCCCGTCTCGGCCTAAACACGTGGCATTGGTGAAACCCCCAGACAGTCCGATCTCTCTGAGACTGGGAAGTGGAAGTGTGGCTGTGGCCAAACCTTTCTAATTTAATTGACTGGGACCTCTGAAAACTGGCATAGGTTGCGAAGCTCATTATCTGAAAAAGATCAAGCTTTTAGCGTTGGTGCAGGAAAAGCAAGAATATAATTGAATGAGTAAATGGAATACAGTTATGTTAGAGAAGCTTTGTTCCCTGTTTGCGAGGACTGCATCAAGGGATGAACATAATTTGATGTAACTTGCTTGCTTGAGGCGGGAACGAGGAAGAGAGAGACCGTGTTGAGTTCCAATTACTGTAGAAACACGGTAACTACTGCAGTTACTACGTTCAGTACCTAAATCTCTTGAAAGAAAGTTTACTTAAATGAGTAGTTTACTTTAAAAAAAACTTGCTGATAATTTACTCACCCCCATGTCATCCAAGATGTCCTTGTCTTTCTTTCTTCAGTCGAAAAGAAATTAAGGTTTTTGATGAAAACATTCCAGGATTTTTCTCCATATAATGGACTTCAATGGGGTCCAAACAGTTCAAGGTCCAAATGAGAGTTTCAGTGCAGCTTCAAAGGGCTTTAAATGACACCAGACGATGAATAACGGTCTTATCTAGTGAAACCATCGGTCATTTAAAAATAAATAAAAAGTTTTATAAGCACAAATGCTCGCCTTGCTCTGTTCTGTGATGCACGTTCGTGATTCTTCTGTTCAAACTCGTTCATCAAAATGAACAAATTCGAGTCATTTGGTTCATTCAACGATTAAAATGAGCAAAATGACTAAAAAAGATTTGTTCGTTTGGATGTATCGAGTCCTTAGGGCCTTAACTATGCATTGGACAGTTATACTAATAATTTTATTGTTGAGAAGGTCGATGAAAAGCTTCAGTTCCGGGCAAAAATTTACAGCATAGCCCGTATATCGTTGCCATCACCGTTTGGTGCTACAGTATTTACATGAATCATTCAGCACAACATTGTTAACATTTGTTTTCTCGGTTATTTACAGATACGTTAATGAAGCTAAAGGCCAAATTATACTTCTGCGTAGGGTGTGCGCAGTAGGTACGGCGTAGCATACGCACAGACGCGTCCCATACCACGTACCCTTCGCCGTAGCCTGACGCGCACCTCCTCAAAAATGTAACTACACGTCGCGACGACGCGGACTGCAAGATCGGTGATGGGTCGGCTTGGTAGCATCGCATTTCTTCCTACGCATTTCCGCACGTACCTTTTCACGCATTTCCACATGTACCATCTCCTTCGACGTCTTCTATCATTTCTGCCTTTCAGTTTTAGTAATTTCACTAAAATGAACTGTTTTTTCACCTCAATAAGCTCCAACTCCAACATGATCCACTCTCTTTCAGTCGCTATTGCTTGTAGTAACCTAGCCGCGAGGAATCTAAACAGTGGAACATTAAAATCCTCCGCCGCCAACTAGAGTTTCGGAGCAGTACTGCAGAGCAACCAAGACCTGAACTCAGAAGTATGCTACACTACGGTGTACCCTCGACGCAGAAGTATAAATTGGCCTTAAGTGACATGATGTACAACGCAGCTAGAAGCTAACATTAGCGTTTTCTAATGTTAGGCTAACGTTACGTTAGAGATTTTAAAGATAACGTTCAAGTACGTTGTTGACTTAACTTAGAACAGATGTAGACATCCTTGTTTAATTTATCCACGTTTAGTTGGTGTTGTGGTCTAGCTACCGCATAACTTTATCCAGAGCAGGCACTTATCTCGGTTGAGATGTGATTTGGGAAAGGGTAAAGAAATACACACCATCGCCCAGCCTCTCGGGAACCTAGTGTCGGAGCTGCATGTACCCAATGGACACTGTTTGACCATTTTAAATTTAAAATGACATGAAAAAACGAATGAAAACTGACTAACTGCAATGCATTTCAATGGACGTGGATTGGGTTAGCTGTGCACTGTGATTGGCTCATCACGTTTAAGGGCGTGGTTTAACCATAGGTCAATTGTGACATGAAGGCTGTTTCAATTTCCGCGTCGCAAGACTTCTTCGTTGGTGATGCGATCGATGTAACCAATCTTGAGAATCCGCGTAGACATCGCTGGTGAAATGTGTTTATCCTCCAGACAGAGTTGGCCATTAGCTTCCATGTTTTGCACGCGTAGATTGCAGTCGGTACCACAATTTGTGAATCGTAACCCATGCATAACAAGTGCAAAAGAACAGCATTTATTTGAAATAGAATGTTTTGTGACATTATACACGTCTTTACTGTCACTTTTGATCAATTGAATGCATCCTTGCTGAAGAAGAGTTCTAATTTCTGTTTAAATATTCTGTTGACCATAAAGTTTTCTTTCTTATTTTCTATTTTTGAAGATGTTAACAAAGTGAAGTCAAACGTTGATTGTATTTTTCTTCCCTATCTGGATATGCATCTTACTGTGAAATTGTCACCCAGTTTACCGTCTGCTGAGTCTGACCGCGTTATCCCACCAGAATACAAATGAACTTGATAATTTGCAAGTTCATGGTAAAAAATCCATGATTTTTTTCCATGATTCAAAATTTTGAATCTCTTTTACTGTATTATCGGTGAGACTCATACTCATTACAATCCTCGCTGTATGAATTATTTAATCAAAATGTTTCATTTGTAAGAAGACCACGTAAACGTCTCTAACACTCGATACAGAACATGCTTAAGCATTGGTAGGATTGTCTTTTGAGATGGGTATGACTGTGATTTGCCAGGAGTGTGTGTGTGTAAGTGATCCCTCCAATTACATGACAAATATTGTAACAGTTTTGCATCTACATCCTTACAAAATGTTATTATCATAGTAATATAGAAATTTGAAATATCATGCATTTAGCTCTTTTCCATGCAATTACTATTAATGGAGACTTAAGATTTCAAGCACCTTATCAGTCATGTATAGCCATTTGTAGGAACATTGAAATTTGTTTTTTAATTGTATGGGAGAAAAAAGCAAGTATATGTTCTTTGAATTTTCTCATTTTGAGTTTTCAGACACTCATCACAATCACATTTGTGTGTGAGCAAAGCAAAAATACTGATGAACAATGTTGAAAACATTAGTGGTGTTAAATATAATGACAGTAATATATAGTAATCAGCAAATATACACTACTGGTCAAAAGTTTAAGGTCAGTAAGATTTTTTATGTTTTTAAAAGAAGTCTCTTCTGCTCACCAAGGCTGCAATTTTTTGATAAAAAATACACAAAAACACAGTAATATTGTGAAATATTATGACAATTTAAATGACTTTTTTATGTTAATATATATTTAAATGTAATTTATTCCTCTGAAAAAAAGCTGAATTTTCAGCATCATTACTCCAGTCTTCAGTGTCACATGATCCTTCACAAATCACTCTAATATGATGATTTTATGCTCCAGAAACATGTATGATTATTATCCATGTTGAAAACAGTTTTTTACATTTTTATTTCAGGATTCTTTGATGAATAGAAAGTTCAAAAGAACAGCTTTTATCTGAAATGGAAAGCTTTTGTTACATTAAACACTACCCTTTAAAAAGTTTGGGGTCAGTAAGAATTTGTATTTTATTTTTGGGGGACATAAATAAGAAATCAATATTTCTATTCATCAAGGATGAGTTGCATTGATCAAAAGTTACAGTAAAGACATTTATAATGTTAGAAAAGATTCTAATTAAATAAATGCTGTTCTTTGAACTTTCTATTCATCAAAGAATCCTGAAATAAAAATGTAAAAAAACTGTTTTTAACATGGATAATAATCATACATGTTTTTGGAGCATGAAATCATCATATTAGAGTGATTTGTGAAGGATCATGTGACACTGAAGACTGGAGTAATGATGCTGAAAATTCAGCTTTTTTCAGAGGAATAAATTACATTTTAATATATATTAACATAAAAAAGTCATAATATTTTCACAATATTACTGTGTTTTTTGTGCATTTTTTATCAAAAAATTGCAGCCTTGGTGAGCAAAGAGACTTCTTTTAAAAACATAAAAAATCTTACCGATCTTAAACTTTTGACCGGTAGTGTGTATATGAACAAAATATGTTTTAAATTGTATATTTAGCTTATGTGATGAACCTTGGGTAGTAAATATAATGGAATTAAAGCCAAAATATCCTCACTCAACATGAAATAACAGCCGATGGTTTGGTCCCGCTGGGCGTTGAGTTGACACTCTAATTGACATCCCGTGACACAAACTAGAGGTGATAATTACCTTGACAGGCAAAAAATGAGGCAGGTTATTTGGAGCAATTACTGCGCTTTTTGTGTCTAGAACATTCAGATGCAATCGTTATGCACTAATGAAAAGACTAATTAGACACTGTTACATTAGTTACTGATATCTAATTATTTGATGTAATTATGCGCAGCCACAGGAAAGATGTAGCATGATGCACTGACACATTATTGGATGATGAGACTTGACTTTTGTCCTGCTAAGGTGATGTAATTGATTTCTCCTATGTAAAACATGTTTACCTCCTTTTCAGAGAAAATAAATGTAGATATTTTCAAGGGATAATTAATCTGGTCCTAATCTGGTCGAGATCATTAATCTCCTGTTGAAGTTTGATTTATGTGCCATAAATGGCTGTGCTACACTGGTTTATGTCACACAGTGTGTGTGTGATTTATTTCAAGCTCTCGTGAATGTACAAATATTTTCATTTGCAAAACACTGCAGATTAAAAGTAAATTGCACTTAAAATCCCACTTCATTACACATTCAAATGCACTATATTCTATCTGATAACATTATTCAACCCAGAATTGTGTGTCATCATATGGTATCACTGATTAAATACGCATGCGTCTGTCTCAGGCCTTTAATCCTCCGACACGTGATTCCACTACAGGACAGGGTGGGGTGTTACGTTACATAAAAACCCCTATGGGTGACCTTTAACCTTTACTTAAAAATGCAATCCTCTTTATATGTCATTTTGTGATTTAATAATTCATGCATCAGAGGGTTAAACTTCAATCATTCTGCTTAACCTGCAAAAAATAAATGCAGGTTGACAGAAAAGCAGCTCTATTGAGAGCTAATGACTTCTCCTTCATATACATTAGCCCGTTGACACAAACCGTGACCCCCACAAAAGATGTCGTCACATTTCTGTGTTCAGGAATGGAGATGTATGACTTAAAGGAGAACTCCGGCGCAAAAAGAACCTTTGGTCTAATAAAACATCGGTACCTAGTCAACCGTTCTCTGAGATTTGTTTTCATGATAATCGAATGTAAAGAGTTTTATCTCTAAAAACTGTTTAGCATATAGCGCTAGTAATGAGGGCATTAACTAAAAAAGAAATTGCGAGTTTATACCACTAACAATGCTCAAAATAGCCCCACACTAACACAGTAACATAATGAGTGTCTATACATGCAAAACGAAGCATTGAGAACTTTGTAAGAGTACAGACCGTTTAATAAGAAGATGCTTCATTAAGACAGTTCACTTCGTGTATACAGACAGGAGTCATCTTAGAAAATAGTCTTGATAAGTCGATCCCTGAACGCTGTTCATACAGTTCAGAAGTTTGCTGACCTTCACACAGTTCAGCTCACTCAGCACGACGTTTCGTGGTTTGACTTGTCGTGACTGTTTTCCAAGATGGCTCCTGTCTGTATACACGAAGTGAACTGTCTTTATAAAGTATCTTCTTATTAAACGGTCTGTACACTTACAAAGTTCTCTGTGCTTCGTTTAGCATGTATGGACATACATACTAGTTACTGAGTTACCTCATTACTAGTTCTCATTTAAATGAGGCTGCAGTGAAGCTGTGTTTTTGGATGAAGGCATGAATATGCACTACACTGAATGAAAAAGCCTTCAGGTTTGTTAAAACATCAGCTAGTGGCTGCTATAGAAGACTTCTGACTGGAAATACAGGGTACAAACCATGAGCTTCGTCTCTGCTGAGCAAGGCACTTAACCCTAGATTGCTCCATGGAGACTGTCTCTGTAATAAGTCTACTGTAAATCGCTTTGGATGAAAGCATCTGCTAAATGACTGCTTAACATCCTCAATATACTGTATTGAATAGCTGCAGCCGAATGGAAAAATTGTGGAAAAGATCCAATAATTAGAGGCTCACATTCGTCTCGTGATGTGCTCAGCTTTGGCTGTGTCGAGCACTGAAATACCTCAACGCAACTGACTGATTATCAGAGATCTCTTTGGCATAGATTGTTGCAGTTTAGTGTTTCTGCTTTGTTCTTATGCTCCAGTAAGGTCTTGGCTGCATTGGTTTAAAACTGAGAAATGGTTTAAAGAAAACATTAGGTTTCCAGAACAGTCAGGAACACAGAAGCCAGGAGCAAATGTCAAATTGCTCTTACTTTCCTCTTAAAAATGTATATAAACATTAAAAAAGTAATAATAAAAAAAACTTTTACATGTAGCACTTTTAAGTGTATAGTGTTTCACAATATTGTTTTTACATTTTTTTTTTTTGATAAAATAAATGCAGCCCTGGCGCTGGCGAGCACACACACACACACACACACACACACACACACACACACACACACACACACACACACACACACACACACACACACACACACATATATATATATATATAAATTGAAAAAATACATATGTATTGTATATTGTTGTTGTTTTATACAGTAGTCTAGTTTTTATGTAGAGTCTCTGACAACTTTTGGGACAATGTGTAATGTTGTGCCATTTTTTTTTACTCAATTCTATGGGTCTCATTCATGAAACACGAGCAGAACGACATTTTTTGTAAATCGTGAGTAAAGTGTTTCTGGCGTAAATTTTCAGATTCATTAAAATGTTTGTATTTTCCAAATGTTAGTTGGTACGCAAGAAATCTACACCTGCTTCCAGCCACGCGTAAATGGCATGCTTAACATCGAACGTTTTGCTCATTAATAAGACTGCATTATAATTCACCTTAATCGGGTACATATTTGAACAGCATTTTAGAAAAAATATTTTATATAGCAATTACATACGGTTTTTCTTTTTACTTCCATTATGAGAGCCAGTAATAGCAGATCTGATGATCGATGGCGGTCCTTCTCCAGTTTGAATAAGATTTTTCCGAAGTGAAATTAATCTTTAGTTTTTTGCTGTCAAGCTTAATGTCAAACCATTTTCTTCTCACTTCTGGGACTGTTCGATTAACAGATGAAACTCCATTAACTGCATCTGTAATATGCTGCCAAGCTTCCTTTTTTAGGACCTGATAGCCCATGTACACTTGAAAATAAAATTAGCGTTTTGAATCAACTTCTGATAATAAAACTTCAATTTCTGCATCCGAGAAATCTTTCTTTTTCATTGGCATTCATGTTATTATATGCCTATAATGGGCGGGATTTATGGTAATTGAGAATGAATGTGCACGCGCATCCCATTTACGACTTGTTGGCATTCACTAACACACACACATATTTCACTATCACATCTGACGTTTACGAAGTATTTGTGAATCAGGAGAAGAGTTTTCGGGAAGGTCTCTTTACGCGCAAATCACCCTCATATTTACTCGTATATTTACGAATGTTTCATGAATGAGACCCATTGAGTTTTGGAATTTACTCACACCTAGCAACATCAAAATGTGAAAAATACAGCTAAAATACAATATTTTTGTATTAGAAATCTAAGCATTAACAGGTTAAAGACTGAAAAGATTTTTTGATTTTTTAACATGTGCGTAAGTGCACATGAGTAAGTGTACGTAAGTAAGTGCATGTGAGTAAGTGCTAATGAGTAAGTGCATGTGAGTAAGTGCACGTGAGTAAGTGTACGTAAGTAAGTGCACATGAGTATGTGCACGTGAGTAAGTGCACGTAAGTGCAGGTGAGTAGTGCACATGAGTAAGTGTAAGTGCTAATGAGTAAGTACATGTGAGTAAGTGCACGTGAGTAAGTGTACGTAAGTAAGTGCACATGTAGTATGTGCACGTGAGTAAGTGCACGTAAGTGCAGGTGAGTAGTGCACATGAGTAAGTGTAAGTGCTAATGAGTAAGTACATGTGAGTAAGTGCACGTGAGTAAGTGTACGTAAGAAGTGCACATGATTATGTGCACGTGAGAAGTGCACGAAGTGCGGGTGAGAAAGTGCACTTAAGAAAGTGCACGTGAGTAAGTGCACATGAGTACGTGCATGTAAGTGCATGCAAGTAAGTGCACATGATGAGTAGGTGCATGAAGTAAGTGCACTTGAGTACAGTGCACATGAGTAAGTGTATGTAAGTAAGTGCATGTGAGTAAGTGCACGTAAGTAAGTGCACATGAGGAAGTGCACGTGAGTAAGTGTACATGAGTAAGTGCACGTGAGTAAGTGCACATGAGTAAGTGCAGCTATGTGCACGTAAGTGCACATGAGTATATGCACATGATGAGTAAGTGTATGTAAGTGCACGTAAGTGTACGCTCAGTGCACGTGAGTAAGTGCATGTGAGTAAGTGTCCATAAGTGCATGTGAGTAAGTGCACTTACTTAGGTGTAATAACTCACGTGAGTAAGTGACCGTAAGTAAGTGCACGTGAGTAAGTGTGCATGAGTAAGTGCACATAAGTGCACGTGAGTAAGCATACTGTCATATACACTAGACGTGTGATGATAGTGTGTCCTTTTGATGAGAAGTCAGGCAATTCTCCTTAATTCCCATTCTCCTCACACTTACTGTGAGTGACACAAGCAGCGGGAATCAGTCAGATCTCTGGGCTTTGAGTAATGAGTGGTGTGTCAACCTGTACCTGCGAACACTCAAAGCCTCCATCAATACTGAAGGACTTCGGTGCGATTACAGTTTAACGTAGACCCAGAGAAGCCTCGTATGCAGACCTGTGTGATGAGAGAGACAGTGACTGAAGAGAGGACACGTGACACGGACTGTGAATGAAATCTGTTCAGTCAGCAATCTCAGGTGTGTAACGCATATCTCTGACTGACTGACAGGTTTATGGTGTCACAAGGCCAAAACATGACTGATACTTCCATCAGTGACTGTCCAGTTCAATCAGTCAAGTTCAACAGATGTCCTTCAAAAGAGTTGCAGTTTTTCAGTTTCTGATCTTGGTGTGAGAGTGAGTAAGTGCACGTGATAACAAGCCAAGTGTTTTGAATGCAACTCACAAAGAAAAAAAGCGTTGTGTTTTCATGTTTTTTCATGCATTTTTCCATAGACAATGATTTTTATACTGTACAAACTGTATATTCTCTCCCCTTACACTAAACCTACCAATCACACAACACTTTCTGCATTTTTACATTTTCAAAAAACATTACTTAGTTTGATTTATAAGCTGTTTTCCTTCATGAGGACCAAAAATGTCCCCATAAGGAGAAGGATTTCCAACGCATTCTCATCCTTTATCGTAATATAGAACGCTATATGACAAAACGGCGCTATACTACACACATGGCATCCGTTATCGCTAATATAACGCGCTGTGATGGTTGGGTTTAGGTGTGGGTAGGGTAGGGTAGTCTCGATATTACGCTAAAGGATTTATTAGATTTATTACGCCTTGGGTTTGCGTGTTATATTAATCGATAAAGGGTGCCATGTGCGTAGTATAGCTCCGTTTTGTCATATAGCGTTCATATGACGATAAAGGATGAAATCGGGCTCTGGATTTCAGATATTGTCATCATAGGGTTTAACAGGAGGACACACACACACTTATTTATTTTGCTTATAAGGCATCAAATTACACGTGAGTCTCCTGAAAACTGGTATAGCCAAAAATAACTATCAGAATTTACTCATTTCCCTAAAAATATCCTGGTTCTTTTACCTAATATTTTGCAACTGCATCTATGAAAAAAAAATCCCTTTATAGGGCATCAAGTGAGCCTAATAAAATTGAAAGTAGAAATCAATGTAAACATTTACTTATTTCCCTCAAGGTTTTTTTAAAAAAATAGTGTTTACAGCTCATTCTGTGAAAGTGAATGCAAAATGCATTTACAGAGAAGCACTTACAGTTAAAGATTATAGCGGACCCGCTGGGATGGCTGGGAGGTTTAAAAGAAATGTGAAAATTGTATTTTTTATTAAAGCACACATTATTTCCAAAGTAGGAAAACAAATATTGCTTGAGCTGTAGAGATGTTTAAATCATATGTGTGTAATCTTGACCAAGGCTTATGAGCTATTATTATCATTTAACCATATTAAATGTTTTTTTATTTAAAAAAAAAAAATTAATGTACATGAGGTGTACTCAAAAATAACTCTTTGAATGAACATAAAAAGTCCTGGAAAGGATTTCCACATGATTAACTTGCTTTATTTCAGCATTATGCAATTATGTTATTTCAATTTAATGTACTTACGTTGGGTGAACTTAATTCATTAAGGTTGATTCAACTTAATTTACTATGTTTGGGCACAGGTATTCAAATTCATATATTCATTCATCCAATACGATATATAATTTATTTTAGAACCACTCAATTACTAGACAATAGCCATCCATTAGCTACCAATAGCACTTTTTAGCATTTTAAATTATATTTATTTGCTTCATCCCAGAAAGCATGCTGTGAATATTGCTGAATCAGTGTTCAGTCTAACCAAATGCTTCTGTAATTTAAATGGTTCAATATTTGCAAATGTAATTGAATATTAAACACAATTACGTCTTTGTCATTTTCTTGAAAACTAACTATAACTTTTAGTTATAGTAAAACTAAACTAACTTTTACTTTTAGTTTCTTGAAAACTAAAATAACTCATTTTAACATGTATTTCTCTTAATTCAAGCATATGCAAAGCATGCTGGGAACTAACTAGGGCCCTATGAAATCCGTTTTATTTTTTCCATTTTAATTTTTGGGAATTATTTATTTATTTATTTTTTTACCCTTGACTGTTGTTTTAGTTGTAAAAATAGTATGCTTTTAAAGTTGTGCTTTAAAGTTAAAAATGTATTTAAAAATACAAATAAATTAAGAATGACCTTAAATGTATTGAGGTAATACAGACATTTACTCAGTAGCCTTTTCAGGACAAATACTGCATGATGCAACATAACACTGCACTCTTCAAGAAACAACAAAATATGGTTATGAGCTTTAAACTGTCCAGTAATATAAATTATATTAGTTTATATAAGTTCAAATAAAGTCTCACTCTGTCTCTCACGGATTCGCTTCGCTTTTGTTCAGTCTGGCGCCTCATAGACATATGTGGTGCACACGTCGTGTGTGTGAGAGAGAGATAAAAAAAAATGATACGCAGTATGCGCGGCGAATTAGTCAATGTGTAGGAAACACTGCATAAGTCACGTGCGAACTGCTTGGCTCTGGCACTGACGGCTTAAAGCCGTTGAGTTTCTTAACTTTTAGCCGACAAAGCAGAGCCGTGAAAGCCACTTTGCCATGCTTTCATTGATTTGATTTTCGTCATTGGAGCTGAAATGACCGGTTTGAGGGGTTTGTGTTGCCAGATTTGCCGGTCTGCATTTTCACCAGACATGCGTTCATCTCCCACACAAAAACAGAATTTCCACATTAACACTAGACTATCACTGTCCATTATTTTCGTTATTGTGGAAATCATAGGGCCTGAACTAACAAGCACCCACCAGTTTCAGTTAACGCAACACAAATCATTCATGTAATCCAACACAAACGGATTAAGTAAACTTAAATGTTACATATATATGTAAACAGATTGAACACAATCAAATTAGGTTTGGATAAAATGTATAGCAATTGTGTTTCTTAAGCTTATTTTATTTAAGCAATTTTAACAAGCAGCAAAAATAAAAAAATTTTGAGTTATCACTCTTAGAAAAAGGGTTAATTGGGGTTCTATATATGAAGCATAGGTTTCTTTACTCAATTCCAAAGAACCTTTTGTGCTAAAAAAGATTTGTTAATGACAAGAAAGAACCCTTTTGGCACAAAGGTTCTTTATAGGCTATTATTCATTCATATATTACATTATTCTGCAACATTTTGCAGTTGTAATTAAAGGGCGGGTTTACTGCGATTTCACTTTTTCATTTTAAATAGTGTGTAATGTTGCTGTTGGTGCATGAACAGTATCTGCAAAGTTGCAGCACTGAAAGTTTAAGTGTAAGCAGAGATATCGTCTTTTAAAAATCAGGAAGTATAATTGCCTACAAAAACGACTCCGTTTTGGACTACAGCTGGGTTATGGTACGTCACTAACCCACACATTTGCATCAACCCCTCCCTCTGGAAAATATGCAGGAAAGGGCATGGCCATATTTCAGCAGCTCCTCGTCGAGTGTGTCGTTCACGCAGCTGTCAGGTCTTCTGTGTTTCGGGCTTCCCACGGACACTATACTTCGACAACAATGGATACAATTTATGTTTGATTATATTCCTGAAAGTGACTATCGTAATCTAGCTCTCCGTGCTGCGCATTTACGAGACAGCTTCCAGAATCTCCACGAGTTCAACACTGGATTAACGTAAACAAGAAACTGTTTCTAAATCATGAAGCAGATCCAACTTTAAAACCAGCAGTTAAAAGTCAGCAGTTGTTGGGCCACAACCTGTAAGTAGGCTAAGACGTCATCATTTTAAATGTATTTGCTTGTATAATTCCCGACGTAGCGTTGTGTTTTTTTTTTCAAATGCCAGCGCTGGCTTTGTAGGCTTTATGGGCTACTAGTTAGGTTATTTTGTGTCTACGGCAAACGCGTACAAACATTATGGACCTGAATTTTGTATAAGTACTAATGTTGTAAATGTATTTTTCATATATATATGCTCTATGACTTTATTTTCTTTATTTGATCAAGAACGTAAACCTGCAAACGCTGTTTGTGTTTAACATTAGTTAGCCAGTCAGTTGCTATCGTTGCCAGTCAGATGCTATTGTGTAAAACAAACGTGTATAAAGTTAAAAAATGAAGCAAATTATCATTCAGAAACCTTTATTAAGAGCCGTGTGTGGTGAGGTTCTGCTTGACTCGATTCATCGCGGCTTTCTCGGTCTGATTCTGCCTCACTGATACTGCAGTCTCGACATCATTATTTACGTGTATCCACCGTCTATGTTATCCACATTTGGCATGCCCACCCGTTTCGCCCGTGAAAGGTCATGGGCGTCAATCTTCCGGACAACGTGAGCGACAGTTTAGCCAATCACAACACACTGGCCCAAACGAACCAATCTGAGCCCGCTACGTGGTTCTGAGGGAGTGGTGTCATAGACTCAGGAAGTGAACCGCTCGTTCAGGGGACAGGGGAGAGCGCGGCTGACAATAAAGGTGAAATTTATGAAAAATAAGACTTTTAAAAAAGAAAAACCATGGATACATGTTATATTGCACCCCATAAACACAATCATGCAAAGAAAAAGAGCAGTAAACCCGCCCTTTAAATTATTGTTTATTAAACTGTTGTAGTAACTTAATATCACATTTTAATCATGTTGATTTTTGGAGGGGAAACTGAAATGGCACTCTTCGTGTGATATCGATTAACTACATAAAATTATATAAATATATACATTTTATAACCCCCATATCTTGAATTTTGTGATCATTCACATGCATTCACAAATACATTTTAGGGTCTTGATGTTTATCAATAATATGAAATATTTAATCCGGAAAGGACAAAACAAATGATAATGAATGAACCCAAAAGGCTGCACATAGAACCTTTTTCCTGGTTACAATGAACTCAAAGAGTTCAAAGAGTTCTTATTACTGAACCCTTAAAAAAGGTTCTGTTTAGAACCTTTTATGGAGTTCCATATACGGAGCGCTGATAGAACCTTTTAAGGTTCTATAATCTATATAGAACCTTTTCTTCTAAGAAAATTCTATGTAAGTATTGTAGAGACATATTTTTATGACATTATACATGCATATTCTGAAAAACTCCCACTGTTGTCAGGATGTTTCCCTGTGTTAACAGCTTCAGCTGAGTTTATTGAACGCAGTGCTGCCTCCTACCAAGAGGTCAATGAAGTGCAATTAGTTGTCAGTGGGATTCATGTTTATTCTCATAATCAGGAACATTCAGAAAAATCCAACAGTGACTGTATTGTGCTCTTTTAATACATGCTCATACATAACTGAAGTGCTGGCAGGATTCGGTCGACCATATTTCTCGTGCGTCCTCAGCAGTCAAAATGGCGACTCTTATTGACATCGACTGGCTTCAGCGCCTTCGCATAATATGAGGCCTAAAAATTCTGACACAATTGCACTCTCCTCTCCAAATGAGTCTGTGGGCCAGATCTGAGGGCGCTCTGACCCGTCTCGCCTCAGAAAGCAAGGCTATTTTGTTTGGCACAGGAGGCTCGAAGTCCTGAGAGAAACGAGACCTTGTGTGAGCTCGAAACCGCTGCTTTTACTCCTTCAGTCATTAGCAGAGAAAACTGGGCATTTCCTAATGACTTCACACTTTCCAACGTGTGGGTTAATCCATCTCTACTCAGGCTAGCTGTGTTGGAAATTGTATAGAATAAATCTCTTTCTGTGCTATTCCTCAGCAAGAGGTCATTTGCGGTTATGTTTTATCTGGTTACCCCATAATATCTCTGCAGATGATGGCCATATACATTTATGATCATTTTGGTTATATCCATAGAGTTTCACCGGGCTAGGTTAAATGACTCTCTCACAGGTTCATCATGGAGTGTGTGTGTTTTGCGTTAGGTGTTGAAGAGGTAAATGTGCTTGATTCATATTTGAAAGCTGTAATCAAATAACCAGCAGTAATTCTTCTTCCCCACTGCATCCAAGTGATTCGCGTTGCTTTGCAATCACATCCAAGCGGGACCTATTAACACTTATGAAGAGGAGAATGCTTGGAAATTGGATTATTTTCCAGAGGGAAATGTCATAGTTTTAAGTTACACTGGCTGAATGCTAACCATTTTGGTTTTCGAGCTCCAGAAGTCTCTGAAGTTGCTTTTGGATTCAAGATACATTGACCACAGCCAACTGTATTGATCAAGATGTGAAAAAATGAATCAGTTATGATGCTGTGCTCAAAGTCTCCTTAAAAATGTTGTTTTGTAAATTGCTGTTATTGATTTCCTTGGGTTTTTACATCTAAACTGTATGTGGGAAACTGGAATGCCTACAAAAGATTTTATTTTTTCGTCGTCAAAGCTAGAATGTAAATAAAGAAGCAAATGTCAGAGCCCAACACTGGCATTCTGAGATGTGGTTTTCCTCTTGGATACATAATAAGTTAAAGATGAAGTTTGGCCTCAAGCTCCCTTTAGATCTGAGCACAATCAGTTTTGCTCTGGGCCTGTAATTCAGGCCCGCTATGTTTCTCTGTTTTATGTCATTTTATGGGAAAGCCACATTGGCATTGTTGTCGTGACTGCTTCAATGGTGGGTCTCAGCGAACGGGCAGAGATGGACTGAAGTTAATGACAGTTTGTGCGTTTGGTCTGAAGAGGCCCCGGCCTCACTCCTTTAGTGACTTACAAATGAAACCATTCATCAGTGCCAGCTCTCAAACATACATATACATTTGAAGATGAAAAGGGGCCATTTAGCTCAAAGGATGAAATTATGTTTATCTGTAGAATAACAAACCCACGTTCCAACTCAAAGCAGAAGGACGCAGACGAACCTTTGATGGACGGATTAATCACTTTTTGTAGCGCGGTATGAAACTATTCTGGTGGAGTTGGAAAAGTATTGTATATTACAAATCCATAATTGGCTACTCATCTTTCTGCAGTTCGTCCACAGAACCGTAAAAATTGACGTTCATGTCTGTTCATTTTTGCACTTGCATTTTTTTTCATATTTACATATATATATATATATATATATATATATATATATACACACACACATATATATATATATATATATATATATATATATACACACACACACACACACACACATATATAAAAGGATTAAATCCCTTATATCATTTTTTTTATCTCTGATGACCTGTAAAGCAGCTTGTGACTCTTCTGCCCTACTTTAAAAACTTCACAGTGCCTTGTACTACTTGTTGCATTTTTCCACAAAAATGTATCTTTTGAATTAGGCTATGTTTACACGGAAAGATATCTGACAGAGAAAACGCAAAGTGGCATTGCGTTATCACTTTTTTATTATGTGTTTAGACAAGCATTTTGGGTGGGGAATCCGTGTGCATCTGGCTGACGCAAAGTGTGTGATATTCTATGTAATATGCTCTCCAGGCGGCTGAGGTGGCAATGTGAAGCACTGCAACACAACAACACCAAGCCTGCACGTCTGCGACAACCTTCACTGTCAAGCAGACTTTTGCGTTCTTTACCCTTTACACGGAAACGCGGCGATGGAACGTTTTTAAGATTTCCACTCTGGAGGGTGGTTTCACTTTTTTGCATTTTCAAGCCCCCAAAACGCTGTTGCAGTGTAAATGAAAGGCACATCCGATAAAATATTTTTACGCTTTCACCCATGAGCGTTCTCGTGTAAACAGGGTGTTAGTGTCTATTAACCTTGCTAGTAAAAAAGACTAGTCCAAGAAGGTTATTTCTTTTTTTGGCTGATTAAAAAGCATCATTTGAGCCTGTTGACCAAGCTTGTGGAGGTTGTTAAAGGGATAGTTCACTTTGAAATTAATTTTCTATATGATTTAGCTTACCTCAAGGGCATCCAAGATGTAGGTGTCTTTGTTTCCACAGTATTTTCAATTTTACATTTTTCAGTCTAAAAGCGTTGTTGTTTATCAGTCATACACTGGAGGCTTAGGGGTCCACCAAAAAGCATGCACAGACAAGTCCAAATTAAACATGATTTAATGACTCGTCAATGTAAGTACACATTGATGGCCTGAAGACACGAAAACGAGTGGTTTGTGTGAGAAAACGAGGAGTATTTATATCGCTTTTAATCTCTTGTAATCATAGCCATGACAAAATGATCTGACTGCACGGGCGTCTTCGGTCTCCGCATGTGCCGGAACTGATCGCTTGCGTGCCTACGCTGGCCTGACGTCACTCTTTGTTTATACAGAGATTTCGGAAGTTTTAGCTTTTACTAAACATATTTAGATATACAGGAAACCGCAATGGAAGACAATTTCGGTATATCAAATATGTTTAGTAAAAGGTAAGACTTCCGAAATCTCCGCGTAAAAATATTGAGTGACGTCACACGCAAGCGATCACTTCCGGTGTAACATTGAACTGATTCAGTTCGGTTCAGTTGGACATTCTACAACTGATTCAGATCACTGACGTCATTGTGATTACACGAGATAAAAACGATATAAATACTGTTCGTTTTCTCACAAAAATCGCTCGTTTCAGTGTCTTAGGCCATCAATGTGTACTTACCTTTATAAGTCATTAAATCATGTTTAATTTGGACTTCTCTGTGCATGTTTTTTGGTGGACCCCCTTAGCCTCCAGTGTATGACTGATAGACAACAACGGTTTAACTGAAAAAGGTCAAAATTGAAAATACTGTGGAAACAAAGACACCTACATCTTGGATGCCCTTGAGGTAAGCTAAAACATATCAACAATTAATTTCAAAGTAAACTATCCCTTTAAAGAGTCTCCTATAACAGGTTTACATATCTCCAAGCTTTTAATTTTCTCATAATATCCATTATATTATCAGCTCTTTTTTCTCACCTGTCTGAAAAGGTTTGATAAAGGATTCAGTCTCTCTAACCCTGCCTCTTCTGAAGAGCCTTCTCTGCTCTGATTGGTCAGATTTCTTAGTCTGTTGTGATTGGTCGACTGGCTCATAGTGTGTGTCGGAATCCAAATGGCCATTACCATGTCTGAATTTCAGCTCTTACATGATACACAGTGATACAAACACACAGCGTCACAGTGAAAACAACGCCTCTCTCGACATGAACAACACGAACCGAACTCTTCCAGTCTCAGATACACTAGTGTTTGAGGGCGGGGCTAAGCAGATGTTGTTTGTGGGCAGCCAGTGAAGACTATTATACAAATTTGTTGCAAACCCAAGTAGGTTTGAGCAGGATGTAGGGATGTCAATTTTCACAAATTTCCATGATCGATCGTGTGATCGAATGTTCGAATTTGATGAATCATCGAATTTATCGATCTGATTAATTCGATCAATCAAATCAAATTCGATCAAATTCCATTTGACGATCGATCAAATTCCATGATTCGAATTTGATTAATCGTGTTCAAATTAACAATCAATTAGCCTTAATACTGCAATATGCGTTGCGCAATGGCATATGGCCAACAGCCAATGTTTTTTAATCTAAATTAAGCGCTAGTGGGATTGTAAAATGTTTCGATGTGATTGGTAATTAAGTTAATTATTTTTTAATAATCAAATAAAACGACTATATAACGTGTCACCGACACCTACTGCCTCAGATGCACTTGTCAGAATGTGTGACTGTTGTGGACGTGCTCTTCCTGGAACAATGCACTGAAAACGGCAACTAAACCCAATGATTTCACAACGAATTAATAAAATAGTGTTCTCTTGTTATGTAATGTCCCAAATGAATCATCGTTATTATTAGTCGTGCATTCTGCTTGAGCGGCGCGCGTGTATGATTAACCATTGAGCACTTTGCTAGCACGTTATTTAACTCAATCGAACGCATCCTATATGAGAATAATCTGATATATACAAAATAAACATAATATTACAGTTTATATCTGCACAAATGAGGTGAATGCACAAGTGTATTTAAACTAATTACGTGCCATTCAGAATGACTCATGTTGTGGACGCGCTCTTCCTGGAACAACGTGACACGGTAACTCAACCCAAATAATTCACAATGTTTTATTACAATATTGTTTTCTTAATAATGTTATGTAATATGACCATCCCAATAGTCATTATTAGCCGTACATCGCCGTTCGAGCAGCACGCTAAAGATCATCATTTATTAGCGTCAATTCTTAACCAAATACATCCAATATGAGTTGACAAAATAAACTATTACAACTTACATTTGCACAAAAAAAGGCTCCAAATGCACACGGCCAACTTATTGTCATGATGGTATAAATAGTCCCAAACATAACTCCGGCGTGCTCGCTTACATGTTTCGCGGTTGAGCCGCTCGCGCGCATGAACACGCACACACATGCTTAATCGATGATCGAGTAAATTTTATCGATTAAACGGATCATCGACAATTAATTGATCGCCGATTAATCGTTGACAAGTTAGACTGAAGTTACTAACGACTCGTTTCAGGCGGTTCAGGATCGAGTCTTTCTTTAGGACACAATAACTCCTTTATCTGCACTTTGATCTTTGAAGCTTTGCAGACCTTTTACATTCACAAACAGCTACATTACACACAACACGAAAGGTAATATCTAAAAAAAGCATAATTGGGTCAAAACCTGACCAAAGTAGTGAAAATAACCTTTTGTAAGCTCTGAGAGAGATGTGTGTTGTTCTTAAGTGCCCAAGCAGGACCTTTTAAAAGTAACACTATATCAATGGATAAAACCCAATCACGGTGCTGTGACTAAAGGGTCATGGGTGAAAAACATTTTGGCTTTCCAAGAAGCTTTTAGCATTTGAGAAGCAAAACAGATAGACACAGGAAAAAATGACCTGTGCATGCTTACTTACAGTGTGTGCGAGGAAATATTTCCCAATGCTGTCAAAATCTATACGAATGATATATTAATTACACCTCCCTAAACTGCTTGAGTCTTATTTCCATATTTGACTGGTGTCTGGCACATAAAATACTCTAATTATGGAGCACATCAAAATTTATTAATGAAAACATCACTGGTTCCTCAAGTCTCTCCTGTCTCTGATACTTTATGCTCTGTTATGTTTTCAGTGGTGTGTGTTGATGGATATATTCATAAAGGGAATTCACTGCAAAGCAAAATCCCCTTACATTTCTGATTGTGTTTTGGGCATGTTCAGGTTTATGAGTCAGATTGCTTAACCCGTGACAGGTCAGCGTTCGCTTTGTTGAGTCTTTACACATTCAAACAAGACCCTGGGATATGGAATTAATCATAAGCTGATGGAAGATCAATATCTTGTTTGCAATTGATTCATTCATTTATTTAAGTTCACTGTCATTCAGGTTCACCAACAGTTTAGCTCAGGCTATTGATCCTCTGGTAGTTGAACTGATAAAAGATGACACAAGACTGGTTTGAGTAGTAAAGACATGAACATGAACCTATGGACGTATACTATGGCAGATTGTCTAGGCTGTATAATAGAGATGTACATTATGTACAGAGAGTGTGTGTACAGAGATTAGTCTTGGATTGTTGAAGTGGGTGCTAGTCATTTTTTTTTTATGTTAAAGTTAACAGAAGTCCTTTAATATACAACCATATATTAAAGTTTTTAATGTAAAATATTGACATAAATTTTCATCAAACTTGATATTACTCCTTCATTTTCTGGGTAGTTTTAACCCAAATTTAGGTCAAATATGGACAAACCCAAATGTAAAATGTAATTTAAATCATCTGTCAACTGTCATTTTTTTAATTACTTTAATTATTATTATTATTTTTTAATTATTTCTAACCCAATATTTGGGGTTGTCCATATTTGACCCAAATTTGGGTTTAACAATCAAGCATTTTCAGAGTGTGTTGTAAAGACTGATCATGAGATTAATTGTGATTATTTTATTGTACACTGTAAAAATGAAAATGCTTTATTTAATCAAAAAAATGTGGCAAAAGATTACAAGCAATGTTATTAATTAAACTGAACAAATTTGAATTAAGTGATAATCAATCAATTAATTCCTTAAAAGTTAACCATTTAAAAGAGTAAAACTTAACAACAACCAAAAAAACATAAAACATGAAGTCACCATTATGGTGATTGGTGTTTGTTTATAAAATGACGGCTTTCTCCTTCAGTGATTCTGCTTGTTAACATCAGGTGTCTTTAATGTCGGCAATATAAATAAAGAGTACTTAATTAATCTTTGACGTCTGTCTGTTAGTGAGATATTTTTGTTAAATTTTTTAGGTGTAAACTTTACTCATTTTAAATGGTTAACTTTTAATGAATAATTTGATTAATTGTTACTCAATTCTAATTTGTTAAATTTAATTAATAATATTGCTTGTAACCTGTTGCCACAATTCTATTATATTAGATAAAGCATATTAATTTTTACAGTGTATTGACCACTTGCTTTTAATAGTTAGAAAAAATAATGTATATAGTTTTGTGAATAATAATATACTATTTTAACAGCTTGATTCAGTTGAATACAACATAAAAGCTATTTTATTATGCGATTAATATTTCATTTTCAGTGTCATTGTAATATCAAACAGCATTTTTTTCACACATAATAAATGTGTTATATATGGAAATAGACATTTGTTGAAACTTTTGGGGTCAGTTAGATTTGAAAGATGTGATTTTAAAAGAAGTGTCCGACATGATCATCAAAGGTTGCATTTATTTGATCAAAAATGTACTAATATATTTATAAGTTTAATATATTGTAAGATGACATTTATTCCTGTGTTCTAAAGCTGAATTTTCAGCATCATTACTCCAGTCTTTAGTGTCACATGATCCTTCAGAAATCATTTTAATATGATGATCTGATGCTCAAGAAACATTTACTGATTTTTAAATGCTAAAAACAGATGTTCTGCTTTATATTTTGATGATTTCCCCCCCTGGATTTTTAATGAATATAAAATTCAAAAGAATAGTGTTTATTTGAAAGTAAGTGTGATATTTTTTTATTAATTTATGCATCCTAAAATGTACATTTCTTAAAAAACAAACAAACAAAAAAAAAACACAATGACATCAAACTTTTGAACAGCAGTTTATATGAATGCCATGGGATCGTCATATTTGGGGGGTTTGAAACCCTCTATTCCAGTCATTTTGCTAAATCAGAAAGTAATGCATCGAACATGTTCCTGCTGTGATCTAATGCAGCTGTGTTCTTTACTTCTAACTGCAGTGTAAATGCAGGTGAATCCCACTGCCGGAGCGTCGGGGTGTGTGTGTGAGACAGGAGGAAGGCTCAAGATACATGGCTGTGTGTTTGATAAATGTTAAAGGAGTTGAAAATTTGCCGCTTCATCTGCTCTGTATTATTTTGCAATCAACAAGCATATTTTCCTCAGTGAAACGCTGTCATCGGCTGTTTCTGCAAGCCATCCCTCCGTGAACGTTCTCCTGGGTCGGCCTGTGCTCCACCGGTATGTGCAGTTCATTACTCTCTGCTGGTGACCAGACCCGAGCGCTCATTTTTCACACGCCGAATGTAGATCACGGCGATTCACAATCCATCTTACCCAGGCTGATTTGCCAAACAAGCCCGGAAGAATCTTGCTAATCAAGGACGTGAGAGGTGAAAATCAAAAACCCACAGGGACATACTATACTTAGAGACTTCTTAACCTGCTTAATGGTGCAAAGAACTTTTTATGCTAAAAATTAACATTTAAATATTCAATACACAAAATGTGTTTTTGTCTTACCCTGATTCACTATGGCATGTCTCGTCATATCCATATCCATCCATATGATTTAAACAAAGACTGAAATTAAATACAAACATGATTTAAATCAATTTTTCAAAATGTATGGCTGGCCCTCAGTTGTCGCTTCAAATTAAATTAAACACAAAATGACTCATATAAATTTATGCAGAAATGATGGCTGATGCAATGTGTGGTAAAACACTGACAAATCAAGTAAATATAATTTGTGAACCGATTTTTTTTTTAATCATTGCATGCAATTTCAGGTCAATGCATGCAAAAATATGTAATTTATAATTTGTGTGTATTTAGGAAAACTGAAGTGCTAGCTGAAATTAACTATAAAAAAGCCATTTTATTGAAAAGACATGGGATGTGGTGAAAATGACCAGTGGTGAGAATTTGGTGACATGAAGGAATTTTTTATTTAACCTTTGTTTAACCAGGTAAAATCATAATAAAATTTAAATATGAGCGATATTGGTAACGCTTCCTTTTACAGTACAGTACTTACAGTGTACTTGCCTAGAAAGCACTGGCTAATTTAAAGAAAGTACATGGAACAGGGGTAGGTTTAGGGGTAGGTTCAGGGTTAGTACTAGTTATTACCCAGTAGTTGTAGTTACTAAATAAGTACATAGTATTTACATGGGTGACTGGACTGTAAAAGGAAGCGTTACCCAATATTTTCCTATTCTGGTTGTTAATAGACAAGTGAGAGTGTGAAAAGTGCATGTGTTTAAGGTTTATTTTCTACAAGTTGAAGAAACATGCTTATATTTCAATCACATCATTTGTCTCCCAATTTGTTGGCCTATGGCAAGCCGTTTTAACTTTTATTCATTTCCAGGCTGTCTATTCTTGATATCAGCAATTCAATTCACAGCGTTCTCAAGTTTTATCAAAAGCTTGGAGTGAGATCACATGCAGTTAGGGGAGGAGCCCCAATGAAGATTGAAAAATATAAATGCAATGGCAATGATTAATGTATGTTTTGACAGGATATAAAATATTACCCAGAGCACTCTGCTTTAATACATATAGCCTTAATGTAACTAGAAAGACACAGTATAATATATAATTTAAAATAAAATGAAGAAATACATCTTCATTCCTTCCCATACCCACTAACAGTTTCAGGTAATGTAAGCTAGCCAAACTGAGCCAAAGTTTCTGGCCTGGTTGCAATGTAGTTGTAGAGTTTTTGACTGCATCAATAATAATGTATACGATGGGCTATAAATAAAATGTTCTAGCCTAAAAATGTTAGACAATCCCTTCTCCATCATGGCGTGTGTTCGCCCAGTGTTGTTAAGGAGAATGTTCCGTCAACTTCCGTGTGTTCGCGCTGTCTATGTTGCCTAATCGAATCTGGACGAAAGATACATGCTGCCGGCAGGAAACTTCACTTTTTTGTGCCTACGGCTCGTATACAACATTATATATAAAGCTTACAGGACAACTTGGTTGATGTTGCCTTTTCAGCGTGAGAAATACACGGTGTGGCTTGTGAGCGTGTGAACTGGTTGAATTGCGTGTGTCTCATGGCCAATGCGTGAGACTTGAAAACACTGTGTTCATTTTTGACAACTGAAAATGTATTTCTGATATCAATATTGTTTCAGATATCTAAAATGGCTTTCTTAGTAACAATCACATTAATGATATCAGAAATACATGTCCACATATCAAAAATGAACATTTTTACTAGTAGCAATTGTTGATATCAAGAATAGACATTTCAACTAGTGACAATTTAATTATTGACATCAGGAATTCACATTTTTACTAGTAACAATGTAATTATTGATATCAAAAATGATATTTCTACTAGTAAAAAATCTATTCTTGATATCAACAATTGATTTTGAATGGTGACATTTCACTAGTGATATACATTCAAATTGTTAAAGAAACACTTCGAACTTTTTGGGACTTTAGCCTGGTCACCTTTTCCCCCAGAGTTAGATAAGTCCAAACATAGGCCTACCTTCTACCATCTCCGTGTGTGCTGTAAGTCTGTTTGACGCACCCACCGCTATCCTAGCTTAGCACAAAGACTGGATGTAAATGGTTGCAGCTAGCATACTAATCCAAATAAGTGGCAAAATAACACATGATTAAATACTGGGAATCATATTCGCTGAAGGCGAAGCACTGCTACTTGGTGCCATTAGAACAGTGCCATTATACGCTCGATCACCCAGGAACAAATGAGTGGAGCTAGTGGTAAACCCAGGACTGTAGCCTTCACCTTGCTGAATCAGAATTTTTATTTTTTTTTTTTTTTTGGAGAAACAGTGACCACCCGTCGGCTACTGTCTGTGGGTTCATTGTGCAAAAAAACAAAACATTTGCCTTGTGTTATTACTTCCCCTTATTCTTGCCTATTGTAATGCAATTATACTATATTATATGCTGTTGAATACATTTGGTTCAGCTAATAAATTGCATTTAAAATATATTGATTCCTGTAATAATAATTCTTTATTTATGTTCTGTGATATTTATTAATCAGGATGCGTTTTTGGTTGGATTTCAATGAAACATCATGGTATTACCTTGTCTCCCCTGTTTATTGTCACAGCTCATACAATAAAGTGGACACCCATGATAAACTATGCTTTTCTATCTACAGTAGTAATTGTTGACTCTATTAATCCAATTCTGAGCGAACTCTCTGCTCTCCGTCACGGTGCGTCTCGAGTGCTGCGGTAATCACTCTGCCCAAGTAGCAGTGCTTCGCCTTCAGAACTCACGCCTACAGTTCCCAGTATTTATAAGGTTAAAAGATGTCTGTGTCTTATATGACTTTGTTATTTGTACACTATGTGACTATACAACTCACAACATGTAAATAGTTTGCGTTATTTTGTCACTTATTTGGATTAGTATGCTAGCTGCAACCATTTACATCCAGTCTTTGTGCTAAGCTAGGATATCGGTGGGTGCGTCAAACAGACTTACAGCACGCACGGAGAATGAAAAAGGTATGTATGGACGTATTTAACTCTGGCGGATAAGGTGAATAGGCTAAAGTCCCAAATGTCAGAGTGTTCCTTTAATATCAAGAATTCATATCCTGGAAATGAATAAAAGTTAAAACGGCTTGCCATAGTGTCGTGAGGAGTGAAGCAGGTTTGTGAAGGTCATTGTGGACAAACAAGCTTCTCATGTGAACAGTTAACCTTGATTTGTACCATATTTTTTAGAGTATTTTTCAGTATTTTTCAAATCTCGTGGCTTGTTCTTGTGCTTTGTACCATTGTCTTGGACCGTTAACAACTTGAGCGAGCTTATATTGCGTGCCTTTCGACTGACTCTGAAAACAACAGAAAATGAATTGAAGAAAAATTCATTTCAGGAGCTTTAGTAAGTTTATCATCTCCCAGGCCTGAATCGAACTGCCGGACTGTAATTATTACAGCATTCGGTCACCAAACATCTCCACACTGGCTCTGCTGTGACCCAGCAAACGTTGTAGTGGTCAGCTCTGTCGCCTTAGGCTGGAAAGTTGTGGGTTCCGATGCGCGCCAAGTTTGAGTCAGTCCGCTCCTAAATCTAAAAAAAGAGGACTTGACGGTCAGACGGGCCGACCACAGAGACATGCAGTCGGCCCAGGGTTCCCCTGCCTTCTCATGAAGCCTGTGGCCTGCCAGCCCAGAACAATACAGGTTCAACCGGGCCAGCGAGAAGCGCGCTGTGAAAGACATTAGCCGGGAATAGCTTCGCCCAAGACGTGCTAAGACGTTTATGGAACAAATATCGCCTTTTTCTCATTGTTGTTGTTGTTTCCCGCTCTCTCTTCATCCCCACCCTCGTTCTGTTCTTTTACATTTTTATACCCGCCTTTGAACAGCCCTTGTTTGATGAGGTTTTGCGATCTCCTCCCTGTGTTCTCTTTAATTGCCCGCGTTCAGTTTTCCAGCAGGGTCTCGGAAGATGAACAGGCGTTTGCAAGCAGGGCAGTCGTGACTAGCGGCTGAGGATCTGCGTGCCTGAAAGTATTGCCTTGCTGTGACCACAGCTCTTAAAAACAGAAAATCCATCTCCAGTGTTTTGAAGGGAGGGGAAGAGCCATGGCGGAGATAAGTCAGCAGGGTTTGTCAGAGCGATTGGCCTGTTCTGGCAGTCTCAGAAAATGCCCATAGATCAGAAGAGATATTCATCAAGATAACTTCCATTAAGAAAAGTGTCATTTTTATGCATCCCTCTGTAGCACTCGCTGTCCTCACACCGCTTCTGCTGAATGCGGGAGAATACAGGACGTGTTACACACGAAGTGCTGAATTTATGATTCATTCTGGATGTGTGGTTGAGTGTTTTTCAAAACAATCGGGTTCTCCCGCCTCAAATCAATTATGCTTTGACCAAGTGAACTTACGGGACTAGCGAAGACAATCCTCTGCTTCACGGGCGTAACTGACTTTGGCAGGTCTGCATATTTGTCTTGGCCGAGTGCCTGTTACAGCTGTGCGGGAGATCGTCCTCCTCCTCCTCTTCCTCTTCTCTGGGAGATTACATTGTCTTTCTGATGTCTGCCAGCCTGCAGATCTGTGGCACACGGGTCAATGACGCTCACTTATTTAAAATTGCATTGAAAATACAATACACTTCTTCTAGAATGAGCATGTTTTTCCTTTTTTTATAATTTGAAAATTTAATTTTTATTTGTGCTTGGAAGCATAAGGTCATTAAATGAAGAAAAAAAGATCATTAAAAGAATGAAACTCTGTTGAAAAGAAAACCTAAGTATGTAATTTGGCGGAATCTTTTAATATTATTTCTCATGAAAATATATATTTTTATATATAAAAATATAATAAATAATAATATTTTATAAAAAGTAGTAATATTTTCAGTGCTTTATAAACTAATAAGATATATAAGAAGTTGTACTTTTGTTGCTTATGCTGCGTTCACGTGCTATGGTAATTATGGTAAATGTGGAAAATGCACATGAACACCCCCTCATGTGGTATTTTCCACTGGGCAACTCGTAGAATATTTTGATGCACGAGTTGCCAAGATGAGATAACCTTTGAACTTTTAAAAATGGCAAGAGCAACGCAAGAGTCGTAAATGGTAAAAATATGTACTATTCATGGTCTAGATAGAAAATATACAGCATATTATTTACCGTTTGAGTTTTATAAATCATTTTCTTGCTGTTGCAGATGACTTAAGCAATCTAAAATAGAAACATTTAAATAATAAAAAACTAATATTTTATCATTATATGATAATATACATACATACATACATATATATATATATATATATATATATATATATATATATATATAAACATTTAACATTTAAATAATAAAAAAAAACTAATATTTTATAATTATATGATTATATATATATATATATATATATATATATATATATATATATATATATATATATATATATATATATATATATATATATATAAGCAAAAAGTATAAATCTAAAAATGTTAAGGCGAGACATTATAGGTAAATAGGGTAACATTTTTAAATAATATATATCATAATGAAACTTCCTCAGTTGATTACATACACAAGTATATACAAAAAATGTATTACCAGATTTTGAAATTTGTATGTTTAATTTTGCAAATTAGGCATTATCTACATGATTTTGCATGTATTATTTCCCTTTTGTTTCTTCTTGTAGACACTATATATGCCACTGACCCACATGTCCCTGCTCTATGCCGTCTACAGATGTTCCAGAGAGCAGATCCCTCTCACCAGTGTAAGCGCTGCATTATATAACACCGATGATGGCAATTCTCCCCGCTCAAACGTGGCCTGTGATTGATACTGGATACCATCCATTTCTTGCTCGGCCACTGGCACTCACGCCGTAGATGCTATTCCTTTCAATTGCCCTGCCTGGAAAATGAGGCCATGTTTCCTTTCTTTTCTATTACCTTTCGAGACACAGAGCGAACGGTGAAAGCAAAAAGAGGGCTAAAGCGATGGCAAAAACGCTCACGAGAAGCGAGTGAGACATCAAATAATTCTCCCGCTCCTGACAGGACATGTAGTACTGGAGCTAATTGCAGGGATCAAAGAACAAAGGAATTCACTCAGACATGATTTAATGGAGGCAAGCCAGGAAAACCTGTTTCAATTACAGCAATGAGGGATATTCAAGCGGCCAGCCGAGGAGTCGGAAACTGCCCGTGGGGAAATCTCTGGCCATTGAGAGGAGAGTGAACGCTGAGAGCTCGGACTGGGTAGTGCACAAATCAATCACCTGGGCGGTGGGCTTCAGCCAATAACAGGAGATAGAAAAAGTAGATTGAGGTTAGGAGTAGAGGTAAATCACTTCAGGACATCACCAGCCGATACTTTCTATCAAATTCAATGAGAAGGAGAAATAATCTGGGCAATGATGCACAAAAAATGCTGAGAAATAAACGTGCAATAGCCTTTGTTTTGCTCAGGGCAAGAGGTAGAAATCCTTCCTTCCTCCAGAATGAAAGGCAAGAGGAAATGCCTGCCGGTGACAGGAAGAAGCAGATGCAGTAAGTGTTATTGTTGCAGAAACCTTGATGATTTTTTCAAACCTCATGTTTGTCTAAGGTTATTTGCTATGAAATCTTATCTGTGTGTTTGGGTGCAGAGAACTCATTTTATGACAAATATAAAGATTGGTTGGCATCAGCACTCTCCCAGGTGACGACTGTGTGTCTGTTCACACCAGAGCGAATGTGAAACAGGCTGGGTGGTGTTTGCTGCGTTTGTGTATGTCCTCGTAATTATACAGTCAAAATAAAACACTTGAATTGTGATTGGTCTGTATGAAATGAATCTCAGGAATCTGATTTGAATTGGATTTCACACTGTCCATGAATGTGGTTTGGATTGAATTGTAAAAATCAATGTCCATGGGTGTTTTTTTTTTGTTTTGTTTTTTTGCTGTTTGGATAATCAAATTGCAATTGGATATGCAAAAATAAATAAATAAATAACCAATTTTGGAATTCAAAGTGAACAAAGCAACATATTTATTCCACAGACTCACTGTTGAAAGTGGAGTACAGAAATATATTGACAATATTTCATTTATATATATATATATATATATATATATATATATATATATATATATATATATATATATATATATATATATATATATATATATATATATATATATATATATATATATAAAATTGATATTATTCATATATTTAATAATAACATTTTTTTTATTAACAATGATTAAAGATTACTTTTTTATTAGGATCATAATTAGCGATGTCATTTATTTATTTAGGGGCCTTTTACACGACACCGTTTTCAACTAAAAATGGGAAACAAATTATGCTTGCAACTTTTTTCAAAAACGCTGGCGAGGAAAAGTGTTGATATGTAAATACATAAATTATACACTCACCTAAAGGATTATTTAGTACACCATTCTAATACTGTGTTTGACCCCTTTCGCCTTCAGAACTGCCTTGATTCTACGTGACATTGATTCAACAAGGTGCTGAAAGCATTCTTTAGAAATGTTGGCCCATATTGATAGGATAGCTTCTTGCAGTTGATGGAGATTTGTGGGATGCACATTCAGGCTCCTGTTCCACGACATCCCAAAGATGCTCTATTGGGATGAGATCTGGCGACTGTGGAGGCCATTTTAGTAAAACTGAACTCATTGTCATGTTCAAGAAACCAATTTGAAATGATTTGAGCTTTGTGACATGGTGCATTATCCTGTTGGAAGTAGCCATCAGAGGATGGGGACATGGTGGCCATAAAAGGAATGGACATGGTCAGAAACAATGCTCAGGTAGGCCGTGGCATTTAAACGATGCCCAATTGCCACTAAGGGGCCTAAAATGTGCCAAGAAAACATCGCTCTCACACCCATTACACCCCCACCACCAGCCTGCACAGTGGTAACAAGGCATGATGGATCCATGTTCTCATTCTGTTTACGCCAAATTCTGACTCTACCATCTGAATGTCTCAACAGAAGTCGAGACTCATCAGACCAGGCAACATTTTTCCAGTCTTCAACTCTTGCTCCCTTGCAAATTGTAGCCTCATCCGCCTCAAGGTTGAACGTGTTGTGGCTTCACAAATGCTTCGCTGCATACCTCGGTTGTAACGAGTGGTTATTTCAGTCAAAGTTGCTCTTCTATCAGCTTGAATCAGTCGACCCATTCTCCTCTGACCTCGAGAATCAACAAGGCATTGTCGCCCACAGGACTGCCGCATACTGGATGTTTTTCCCTTTCACACCATTCTTTTAACCCTAGAAATGGTTGTGTGTGAAAATCCCAGTAACTGAGCAGATTGTGAAATACTCAGACTGGCCTGTCTGGCACCAACAACCATGCCACGCTCAAAATTGCTTAAATCACCTTTCTTTCCCATTCTGACATTCAGATTGGAGTTCAGGAGATTGTCTTGACCAGGACCATACCCCTAAAAGCAACTGCCATGTGATTAGTTGATTCGATAACTGCATTAATGAGAAATTGAACAGGTGTTCCTAATAATCCTTTAGGTAAGTGTATATTTAAATACATTTCATCCCTGTCTGCTTTTGATCATCAAGAAATAGTCCCATTCCAAAGTCCACCCTCCATTGTTTGAACAGAGCAATAGTGAACTCAGATATTTTATTTATTGTTGTCTCTGCATATTACTTTGAAATAGGTGTTTTAACATAGCAAAAAATCACACCTCAGCTTTAAAATCGACTGTGTCTTCTCAAATGCATCTTGGCTCTACCTTTCCATCTTTGTTGAACACTGAAGTCCCCTGTCTTCTCACTGATAGAGAGCACTTGGAGAGAGAATGGTGAGAATTATCAGAGGGCATATCGTCTGTCCCAGATCACCTCTTAACTCAGTTAGTGTTGGAAAGGGTCTTGCATCGCTGGCCTGTCAGCTACTTAAGACGCCCCTCCAATTCCCCTCTCAGCTAAGAGCATATTTTCTGCATTAGCATCACAGACGTCTGCCTCCGATAGCACTCGCTCTGTGCAAGTGTGTCCCGCCTAAAGGGGTCAAAGTTGAGCTACTTAGCATGGACCTGTTAGCCCCTGCTGGTAGATGCCATTACTACAACATCTATTTTTCCACGGATAGGAATTCGAAAGTATTAAGCAACATGCATATCATAAGTACTTTATTATATTTAATTATACAACGGTTAGTTCCAGTCCTCGAATTTGATTGGTCAAATCAATGAGACTTTTTACTGTTTGCAATGTATGACTCTTCTTTACACCTTTGCATTCACTCATGGAAGCTTCCTTGTTCCTTGTGGCGCAATTAGAGGATTGAGATTCCCAAGATGGTTGGGTTCGAATTGGTTTCTTGGTCATGGGCTGGAGGATGAATGTGTGGAAAAGGAGGAAGCATCAATTTATTGTGTTTTAATCTGTCTCTTTTGTCTACTTTCTTCCAGGGGAGGGTTTGTGGGAGGGTAAATGTATGGTTTTTCAGATCTTTCAATTTAATGGACAACATAAGTTCATGTAATTTACATATGAACGTGCCCTGAGACGACTGAGATACACAAGGAGAGCATCAGCTTTTGTTTCTGCTCTGATAGACAAAAGACCAGCCGAACGCTGTGAGTGTGTGCTAGAGATCAGGAATGGTGAGAGACTATTGTGCTTGGGATGATTTTCATTTTCAAATCAAACTTAAATCTTCAGCCGACAAAGCTTAAATCCTGTTTGGCTAGAGCACTTCCTATAATGTTTTACGCAGTAGGTCAGGAGACGGCGAGTAGACAGTCTTTTGTGGCTGTTCGATCACATGAGCGTTTACGCTATGAAAGCAATCCGGTCAAATGCGTTATCTACTACCTTTGGAAGTGATGGAAATTGGACAAGCTCAAAATTATTTAGACCAACCTGTATTTAATATCGTCCACTTGTGATCCGATTGACCAAAACGCATCTTAACACCAGGTGTAAACAGTACCATTATGTGTATTAGATAATGACTCTTTCCATAGGTTACATAGGTCCACCAGTAGATGGAGAAAATTTACGGTTTTTAATAAACAATTCCTTTTGTTCAGACACTCATTCATTTAGAAACGAAACAGCTCAGGGCTGCATTGAAGTCCACTTTTTTATTACCTTTCCCCACAAGCTTCCCTCCGTCTCGTTTCCCTCGGATGTACGTCATTGCTTACGCTTCATCGAGCGCTCACTACTGTAGGCACCGAAAAAGAAGAGTGTTTGTTAAACATTTTGAATGGAGGTGATGTCATGGCCCTGCTCCCGGCAGGTTTTGGGAAAAGTTTAATTTATCTAATATTACCGATCATCAGCGAGAGGCTGGGCTGACCAAAGGCTGGCAAGCCGATAGTTGTGATTGTGTCTACGGTGGCCTACTAGTGCACAGCACAATGACACTTAAAAAGCAAACACAAGTTCGCAACAAAATGAAATTAAGCCACAACACAACTAAATGAATCCACAACACAACAGAATTGAGCCACAACACAACGGAAAATGTACTATAGAACGAAATAAAGCTGCAACACAATGGAAATGCTACCGACCACTAGAGGGCTCTCAGAGTGCGGAAAATTTGTTTTTCCTTGCCTATAGAGTCACCAGCAGTCTAAAAAATACCATTGTACATCGACATTTATTAATTTTAAATAGCTTATAGCTTTGACTCACATCCACATTGCATGATCCCTAAAGGGAATGTCTGCCAAATCCTCCAAGTTGTTAAAAAAATTTTTTAAAAATCACTTATATTATATATAAGCCACTTGGTGGAATTGCCAGATGTTCCCTTACACCGTGTCCTAACTACACGCGACGCTACACCGCGACACATGATAAAAGGTTTCTTTTCCATGTTATTTGAAGTTTCAGACGTGCGACACGTGAGTTCATTGAGACACGGTGTCCTATTTATCACGTTGGCTGACAGAATGAAAATTACACTGGTTATCCAGTTAAAAATAGTTTACTGTGCCACAGCAATATCGAAAATTTACCTCAGATTTTGAAGCATATAATATAGCATTCAAGATGAATTCTATGGAACATACAACTGTACTTCATAACAAAATTAGTCAATGAGTGTATTTTCTTAATGTTCTGATTCTTAATAATGTTATTTCTTGATTTGATTATGTCCTTGCCCATTTCCAATGCGAGTGAGGCCAGCAGTGCGCTTACATGCTGTTCTGAATGGCTGTGATATTTGATCGACGTGTAGCGTCTACACAGTTCGTTGCGTACTCGTGTGGACAGACACACTTGACTGTCGCTGAAAGTTTATGGCGCGTCACATGTAGGTCATCAGGACACGATGTTAGGATCATTGGCTAGTTGATAAAATCATGTCGAGTATAGCAAATATGCAGCTGTAATTTGCATGTGAGGTCGATATTGAATGTATAATTTAGCCGCTCGATATACAATGGTTACATACTCCGTTAAACTGAATCGTGGTATTGGTATATTAAGGCTCAATCCCAATTCACTGTTCCATTTCATAGGGGTTGAAATATTCCCCTACGAAATGGAACAACCCTTCATGAACCCAATACGTCATCAGTCGTTGGCGATGGCTCTGCCGTTACAGAGTTTTTACAGGATTTCACCATGACAACAACTGACAATCAGCGCAGCTGCTCTTAACTTTGAATAAACATGATGATTATAACATCCCTTCCTCGAAATGTATGTCTTTTCTGATCGGAAAGGTAATTTATTATACCATTTCTTAATTTAAACGACTATAGTGTTATTATACGAGTAAATAAAGTGCGTCGTGGAATCATCTGGCGCTAAATTTAAATGTTTAACCGTTTGCGATCCATTTCGCCGGTGATTTCCGATGCATTCCGTGAATTTTCTCATAGCTCTCCGTTTGGAGTGTGCCTCTGAAAAATCTCCGTTTCGAGGGCTATGTAGCCATACCCCTTTGCCCTACCCTTCGATCTCAACAAGAATCGGGACACCCTACCCCTAGACGTGACACGCAAAATGGAGGGGTAGGGATAAGGGGTAGGGCCAAGGGGTGGATTGGGATTAAGACCACCGACTATAGAACAATGGCAAACTAACTTTACCATGCTCCGGGAGCCCTCTAGTGGTCAGGAGCATTTCTGTTATGTGACTTTATTTTGTTGTTTTGGAGATTTTTCCTTGTGTTGTGGCTCATTTCCGTTGTGCTGCGGCTTTATTTCGTTGTGTTCTAGATTTTCCGTTGTGTTGCACATTTTCTGTTGTGTTGTTGTGGCTCATTTCTGTTGTGTTGTGAATTTGTGTTTGCTTTTTAAATTTTGTTGTGTTGTGCACTACTGGGCCACCGTATGTGTCCCCTTGGTTGCACAAATGGAGGATCAGGTTTCGGAGGCAGCAAAACTCCGTCAGCCATGTTCACTCCGGTGTTTCGCTCGATGGTTTCGTCTTCGCATCATACGTGTGTTTACAGTGGAAGTTCGATGCGGCTGAGCTGGCGAATAAGACATGTCATAACCAAACATTATGTGATTGGCTTACGGGTAACCAATGATTTTATACTTCAGACAAACTTCTTGTTTGTTGAACTTTTGTACAAAAGCTGCATCAGTTAAGTAGATATTTCTACCAGTGAATGAATTTTTGGGGATTAAATCACTTTTCTGATGTGCAGTTTTCAGAAAATGGGAGTCATGCTTGGAGCAAGTTTAGTTTCACATTTGAGTAAACTAACACTTTAATATGTGATGACCACCACAAAAACAGGAAGCATAAATGACTCAGACTCTCAGTTGCATCGTCATCTCTCATTCACAGTCATTATAGTCACTGGTCTCTTGGTGTCTTTCTGCAGCACAAATGATGTATTCATACTGCAGCTCTTTGAAATGCCTTGACGCACATGTTGTTATTGCAGACATATACTAAATGCAGCAAAGCACTTCTTTATTGTTACTGGTTCAATGCCAGAAACTTATCGAGCCAGTGCTGTCCTTGACTGAATCACTTGCTGTTTCGTACCTCACCCTCTTTGTTCATTGGTTTTAATTTGATTCCGTACAGTGTTATGTGGATCATAAATGATAGCAAATCAGTGATAGTTAAAAAGAGAAGAAGACTAATTCACTTGAACAGATTCTTGGCTAATGTGTTTTATCTGATCTGTTGCCGTTGCATGAACACGTAATTCATCGCTGCCTTTTTTACATGCGAGTGATTAAAGGGAAGGTGCGGCGTGGATGATGAATGTGTCTGGCTGCATGTTCATATCAGCAGTCCTGTATCATTAGCATGGTGGGAAATGATGAGTCACCTGCTGTTTAACCAGTTCCTGCTTTCACTGGCATACAGGAGAAAGAAACCGCTGCAAGTGCAGACACATACACACCTTTTCCTCTTGTTTTCCTTCTTCCTCCTACACAGAGATCTGCCACTAAAGCAGCAGGTCTACTTCCTACAGGCAACACATGAGGAAGTTATTGCTGAACAGAAATGAAGGGGTGTAAAGGTATAAAGCTGAGCAGGACACAAAGAAATAATGACTTGTGATACTAAAAACCGAGGGGTTTGTTTAAAAGAGCCCAATTTAAACGTCTTAAACCAGCCGGTTTCAGCCTGGCTATAGGCTAGTTTGATGGTTTTGACTTGTTAAAGGCACGGTTCAACCAAAAATGTAATTCTGTCATCATTTACTCAACTCAGCCTCTTTTTGTTCGAAGTCTAAACAACTTTGGATGGCGATAGAGCACATATTTACTATGAACTGCACAACTTTTGACTTATTTACTGCTTATCAATAAGCAGTATCAAAGTTTAGTTATGGGTAGGATTAAGGGATGTAGGATATGGTCATGCATTAATATCTGTATAATACTAATTAACAACCAATATGCTAAAATGCATGCTAATAAGCAACTTAATAGTGAGAATTAGTTCCTAAACTAAAGTGTTACCCTTTGGATATCATTGACTTTCATTGTTTGTTTGTCCATGCACCAAGATCATTTTTTAATAATGATATTTTGTAATATCTTTGGGACATGATGATCATCAGTAAATTATTTGTAATTGAAATCATTTTTGGGTTAACTATTATTTCCAGAAAGACCAGTCTAATCCTACCCAAACTAGATAAAACACTTTTTCTTGTGTTATTCCTGAGAAATGTGCTTTAAGAGAATTTGCATTCATGCGTTTACCAAACACTTTTATCCAAATTGCGTTCAAGATACACATTTTGATTTTTCTGGGAATCAAACCCATGATCTTGCTGTTAAGCTACAAGAAGAAATCCCGACAGCTTGATAAATATATATTCAACAGCAATTCATGTGCAATATTTGATCTGAATCTTAGTCTAACTCAGTCTCCTGTTAGTTTTAATCTGCTCTTTCTTATCCTGTTATCTCCTGATCCATTTTCAAGATATATATAATGTAATTTGGTTATATATATGATTGAGTCATTTGGATTGATCACGATAGCATGAAATTGTGTGACAAGTTTTCTGCTTTGATGTGAGTGCACGCTGTGTTCTTGAGAAAAGAGTGTATGAGATACAGATAGGAAGACTCTGTCAGCATCTATCGCCTGTAGAGCTCAGCAACATTAGAGTAGCCTTACACCTGTCGGCTAATCAAAAGAGAAAATGGTGATTAAAACGTTCATGCTCACGGATTGGTGATAACCGGATTCCACAGCACTCAATCCGTCACAGAACTGAACCTCTCAGAATATTTATTCTGTCACTTTCTTTTGAAGTCTTCTCTTAAGATGGAATGAACATTCACTGCACAGCCACTTTTCATCACTTAAAGTGCTGCAAAGTCCATTAGTATGCTCTGTTATTGCGTGTGTGTGCATGTGCTTGTGTGTGTTGTAATGAAGTAACATCTACTGGATGGATGTATGTGAGTGGAAGAGACAGAGAGAAAGAGAGGAGATGGATCACTTCAAGGCACAGTAAGTATATTGGAGTCACAGGATGTCGAAATTACTGGAGTGAAACCACATAGACCTGTTTGACACAGTCTCATCCAAGACGTCTGACGTCTTTTGACCATACGTCAACATTCGGTACCCTTAAAGGGTTTTAGGGTAACCCTTTAACGTCAGTTACAGTACATGACGATCCTGGGACGTCATACAACTGACGCTTTACCTTTAAAGAGTTAGTTCACCCAAAAATGAAAATTAAGTCATTAATTACTCACCCGCATACTGTACCAACCCCGTAGGACCTTCGATTATCTTCGGAACACAAATTAAGATATTTTTGATTAAATTTGAGAGCTGTATCACTACCACATAGGCTGCCTAAGGGACTGGCTCTTGACGGCCAATAAAGTCAATGAAGAAAATGTTTAAATATTCCATGTGACAACAGTGGCTCAACTATAAGTTTATCAAGCAACAGAATAATTTTTGTGCGAAAAAAACAAACAAAAATAACGACTTTATTCGACTATTCCTTTCTTCCTTGTTGGCCTGAAACGAGACTTGGATAGATTTCCACGACGCATGCGCAGGAACTGAACTGAAGTAGTTGAAGGAGATCGCAATTCTCGCGCATGCATCGTGGAAATCTATCCAAGTCTCGTTTGGGGCCAACAAGGAAGAAAAGGAATAGTCAGTAAAGTCGTTATTTTTGTTTGTTTTTTCGCACAAAAGCATTCTCGTCGCTTGATAAACTTATAGTTGAGCCACTGTTGTCACATGGAATATTTAAACATTCAAGAGCCAGTCCCTTAAGCAGCCTATGTGTTAGTGATACAGCTCTCAAATTTAATCAAAAATATCTTAATTTGTGTTCCGAAGATGAACGAAGGTCCTACGGGGTTGGTACAGCATGGGGTGAGTAATTAATGACTTAATTTTCATTTTTGGGTGAACTAACCCTTTAACGTCAGTTAGGTGACGGGGTAGGTTTAGGTCTGGGTAGGGTTAGGATTCAGATACGTCATCTAACCGATGTTAAAGGGTACCCTAAAACGGCGGATGTTGACGTATGGTCAAAGACGTCCCAAGACTTCAGTTATATGACGTCTTGGTATGAGACTGCGCTGACCTGTTAGTAATATGGAAGACCATAAGCTGTGAAGAGAGGTAGTAGTTCACCCTTATGCCGTTCCAAATATACGACTTTCTTGCATTTGTGTTCCACAAAAGGAGAAATTTAAAGGCATAGTTCACCCAAAAATGAAAATTCTGTCTGTTTACTCACCCTCATGTTGTTCAACCCCGTAAGACTTTCGTTCATCTTCGGAACACAAATTAAGATGTTTTTGATGAAATCTGAGAGCTGGATCACTCTCCTTAGGTTTCTAAGAGATTGAAACTTGTTTACCGAAAAGTTATTGAAGACATCGTTAAAATACTCTGAGTGACTACAGTGGCTAAATGCTAAGTTTATCAAGCGATGAGAATATTTTTGTGCGCAAAAGAATCTAAAATAGCGACTTTATTCAACTATTAATTTCCTTATTTTTGTTTGTTTTTGCGCTCAAAAAGTATCTCGTCATTTGATAAAGTTAAGATTGAGCCACTGTAGTCACTCGGACTATTTTAACGATGTCTTTAATAACTTCGAGAGCCGGCAAATTGCAATCCCTTAGAAGCCTATGGAGGAGTGATCCAGCTCTCATATTTAATCAAAAATTGTATTCCGAAGATGAACGAAGGTCTTACAGGGTTGGAACAACATGAGGGTGAGTAAATACTGACAGAATTTTCATTTTTGGGTGAACTATCCCTTTAAAAGACTTTTTTCTATGCAATATGTATGACTTCAATAAGCCATAACTTAGCGTGGAAACAAAATCTTGACATCCGCTCTTGCTCTACTTTGTGATCCTGAATCAGACACATTGAATTCAAATGGCACACTTTTGTACCTAAAGGGTGCATATTAGCACCTTAAAGGTACATATTAGTATCTATAAGGAACAAAAGTGCACTGTACCTTTTGGTAAAAAGGTACCACCCCATTGACAGCCACACATACAGTCTCACATGACTGTATGAGTCACATTGACTACTTTTATGATACATTTGAGGGTGTGTTGTTGCTCATTTATCATTTATTGTAATTGCATGGAAAAGAGCAGCCAGCACAGTCACAATTTCTCTTTTTGTTCTATGGAATAAAGTCATACAGGTTTGAAACAACAACATGAGGTTGAGTAAATGAGGGCAGAATGTTAATTTTTGGATGAACTATTCCTTTGATGACAAAGCCAGTATGGAATTTTTTAAGGTTTTATTTTTAATTGAGGTGAGCAGAGCCTCTTTCCAGACATATATCGTATTAATGAGTTCATTATTAATTCTTACTAATATTGTTTAACCAAAATTTTGCTTGGCAACTGAGTCAAACAGACAAGCTGTGCAAGAGGTCAGCTGACTGCCATTGTTGAAGATATGAATTAATTGAAATGGCAAGTCACCAAACAAAATTGTATAAATAATGGTTTTATTACAAGTTTTTTTTACAATCACTGACAGATTTCTCAATCACTTTCAAAACTCCTTACACAGTGATCACAACATCAGTCATGTGGCTAATCTGTGGATCATTTATCATTGATTTGGCACAAAAGTCATTAAATGATGACATCGATTTTCAATTCACATGACTTTGTTTGTGACATAGACACACAGCAGCAAAACTACATACTATACAGGCCAATTAGTTTACATACTCTTTACAAAACTGTTTAACTTAAGTTCAAAACCTACAACACAAAAAAGACAGAAATATGCATAATTTCTACAGTAAAACTAGATTGAAATATATTCTGAATCTTAAAAAATAAAATACCAAAGCAATTAGATGTAACTGAATTTTGATTAAATATGAAAACTCACTGACTTATTGACTCACTCATTCACTCACTCACTCACTCACTCACTGACTCACTCACTCACTCACTCACTCACTCACTGACTCACTCACTCACTCCACTCACTCACTCACTCACTGACTCACTCACTCACTCATTCACTCACTCACTGCACTCACTCACTCACTCACTCACTCACTCACTCACTCATTCACTCACTCACTCACTCACTCACTCACTCACTCACTCACTCATCTCACTCACTCACTCACTCACTCACTACTCACTCACTCACTCACTCACTCACTCACTCACTCACTCACTCACTCACTCACTCACTTCACTCACTCACTCACTCACTCACTGACTCACTTCACTCACTCACTGACTCACTCACTCACTGACTCACTCACTCACTCACTCACTCACTCACTCACTCGCTCGCTCACTCACTCACTCACTCACTCACTCACTTCACTCACTCACTCACTCACTCACTCACTCACTCACTCACTCACTCTACTCACTACTCACTCACTCACTTACTCACTCACTGACTCACTCACTCACTCATTCACTCACTCACTGACTCACTCACTCTCATTCACTCACTCACTCATTAACTCACTCATTTGCTGTGTCCGAAATCTCCAATCAGAAGCACTACTCCCTACCCCCTATGTTGGGGGTAGAGAGCAGAGCACTATATAGTGAGCTCACCAGCATAATGGAAACCACTTTCGGACACTACTCAGATCGTCTGGCAGCAGTTGATTACATCATCTGTCAGCTGGTGCCAAGCAGGCTCTGGGCTAAATAGATTTTTAAAAATAAATACATTACATTATATTGAGCTTATTTCTCCAAAATTTAAAGACTAAAAGTCATTTCTGCCCATTTCTGTTATAATGCGCTACTCCACACATGATTATAACTTATTTTTACGATCAGCGCAATGCATGATGGTATGTAGGGCTTAGTTAGTGACCATCAGTTGTACACTACTTTTCAAAATGCATTCTGGGATACATTGAGTGGACTATATAGGGTATAATAATCATCACTTCACTATACATTCAGACAGCACTACAAAATGGCGAGCTCACTATATAGTCCACTATATAAGTGAGTAATGGGATTTAGAACACAGCAATTCACTCACTGACTCACCTCTCTCACTCACTCACTCTCACACCTTTCTCACTCACTGACTCACTGACTCACTCACTGACTGACTCACTCACTCACTCACTCACTCACTCACTCACTCACTCACTGACTCACTCACTCACTCACTCACTCACTCACTCACTCACTCACTCACTCACTCACTGACTGACTCACTCACTCACTCACTCACTCACTCACTCACTCACTGACTCACTCACTGACTCACTCACTGACTGACTCACTCACTCACTCACTCACTCACTCTACACCTCTCTCACTCACTCACTGACTCACTCACTCACTGACTCACTCACTCTCACTCACTGACTCACTCAATTCAATTCAAAAATTGCTTTATTGGCATGACTATACATCGTACAATATTGCCAAAGCTTGGAATACATAGAATAATTATAAAGACATCAAAAAAGTAAAATAATATAACATTATAACATCACTCACTCTCACTCACTGACTCACTCACTGACTCACTCACTCTCACTCACTCACTCACTCACTCACTCACTCACTCACTCACTCACTCACTCACTCACTCACTCACTCACTCACTCACTCACTCACTCACTCACTGACTCTCTCACGTCACATTTAGTTGTTGTTTTGGATAGATTTTCATGGACTTTTACTTTTTTTCTCATTATTTCCTATTTTCTGGTTGTCCTGCGGTCACTTTTATGTTTTCATTGGTTGTAATGCTTATTCATTGTTTCATTGATTTACACACACCTGTTACTTTTTTAGATCAGTTTGAGTTGTCCTGTGTCTGGTGTTGACTGTTATGTTGCATTTTTCAGTTTGTGAATTCTCTTCTGTTTAAAAACATATCACTGCAATTACAGTAGATCCGCTATGCTCACCTCGTCTTCTTCTTTTTATGTATGTATATATACAGTATATATATATATATATATATATATATATATATATATATATATATATATATATATGAAAAGTTCAGATGCAAAAGCCTCTAAATGCCATTTGAAATTTTCTTCTAAAATGAAAATTTTTATCAAGCTTGTATATTTAAGTTCAGTAATTTCACTTAAATGACAATTAATAGGTAATCTTCATTGCCATTTAAGTGAAATTACTGAACTTAAATATACAAGCTTGATACATTTTTAGAAGAAAATTTCAAATGGCATTTAGAGGCTTTTGCATCTGAACTCTTCATATATATATATATCATTATTCACAATATATATAACTACATTCACATTTGACAGACTGCTCACAGTTACCCAAATAATTGAATTAATGATTTCTACATATGCAGAAATGTCCTTAACAGTGTTTACAATTTTTACACATTGTTATTTCTTTTAGAGCTCCTGTCTCAGGCTTCATTTTATTCGTGGAAATGTTCTCACCTTTGAACTTTCTCCATTTTTAGCTAATGGTCTAATTAGTGCTGACACAGTGAATGCTGATATGTGGAAACCTTCCTCTGTGTTTGGGGCTTTAGCTCTTCCTCTCTCTCTCACTCCTCTCGGCAAGCCTTGTTTTAATCACTACAGCTTTTACAATATTTTAAGAACAAAAGTACGTTCGGCTTTCAACGCAAATGCCAGCTCTTATTCATTTGATGCTGTGAAAGTGTTTTGCTCCCAGCTTCTATTTTTGTTATTGAAGGACGGGAAAGAATAATATAATTATTCATGCAGAAATGTATCTGAAAAATGTTTTACTCAAGTATAAAATTGTTTTTATTCAGGCCCACCATCTATCACTTATTTTGCTCCTTGGAGTGCAAAAGTAATGTAGAAGAATCACCTTGAGCCGTTCTTCCAGTTCAAATTTCCCTTTTATTCAGAAGTTACACTCTGCAAATTCTATTACGATGCATGGCTGAACTGAATGGTAAAATTGAAAACTACCATTTATGAATCAGATTCGTGCCACATACGTATAAAATGATCGCCTACAGGAGATTGTAGTCGGGATTGTGACATTGCAAAGAAAATGATTTTTCACATAATCAACATTTCTGTTTTTGTTCAAATCCATTAGTCTCTGTTCAGTTCTGCTGTGGTTCATGTGAGGAATCAGATGTATCTAAAAAAACCTCTGTTGTAAATTATTTAATAAACAACTCCTCAAAATGACTAAATATGCACTATTATGCCATTTGTTTTATATGGTTATATTTTTACTGGCAGAAGAAGACTTCTTTAAAGTTAAGAAACACATTATAAAAATGTCTTTCTTTTTCTTTCTTTTCTTTCTACACTAAAATAATCAGGGAAGAATATTAAAATGCACATAAAAACACGGCAGAAGTGGATATGCATGCAAGCCAATACGTACATTGCTTTTGAAAAAAATAAAAAAATAAAAAAACTTCAGACCACTAACCAAATCCAAGCACTAAAAATAAGTTATTCCTCAACTTTCCTCAGATTAGTGATTTAAATGAAATGTACATTGCCTACAGATGTGCCTACTGTTAAACCCATGCCATGATTACAGATGAATTATAAGCGTGTGTTTTATTGTAATGCTAATACTCGTTCAGTGGCTCAATGAAGGGCACAAGGTGTTCTATAAATATTGACATATGATGAGTCTGGCTGTTAGCATGGACAGAGGAAAGGCTATCCTGAAACACTATCAAGTTCAGATCGGGCACAGCATTGGCGCAGTAATATGTCTAGCAGAATGTAACCACCAGGACTAAAAATATTTCAGTGACGTTTACCTCATGGCATGATATCTCTATGTGAAATAAACAACATTGACTTGACTTCTCAGGTTTCATCTGTAAGAATGTTTCATTGGATATGCCTCACACACGTCAAGCCCCCAAAATATGCCTTTTTAACAGTAGTCTGGATGGGTTTTGTGGAATGCTGCATTAGTGAGTTCATGGAAACATATAAAATATAATTTATGATTGGTTGAACGCATTTGTTCTGCATGCTTTTATGAAATATGCATTTATATTAAATCAGTGAGTGGAACGTCTCTGAGGGAATTTTTCTGTAGGCCCATCGTTGCGACCTGTGTAAAAATAAAAATATTATAAATATTCTTTTAATGTGATGCTATTTTCATCAAATAATGTTAATCCCTGGGAAACAATATTGAAAATGTTGGCATTTTTTTAATGTTGACAGATTATTTATGTTACTTTAAGAAAATTTTAGAGAAAGGAACAAGTGATACATAATGCATTATTTACCACCGCTTTTTCCATTCATTTGAATATTTTTTGCAAAGAAAATAAAAATAAAATAATTTTCCAATATAAATAATCACTGTCTAGCTGAGAAAGCCTCAATGATTTTTTTCATGTATTTTTCTTAGAAACTGAAAGCGCATTGTTGTACACGTTTACCTTCAATCTACTCTTTCAGTAGTGATCTATAAATAAAGCAAAAATGAATTTAAAATCTCCGTGCTTTAGATTTATATGCTTGTGTAATATTAGTGATAAACTGCTGTAACAAAAATGTGTATTTATTTGTATTTAAAATATTTTATTTATCTAAACTTGAAAATAAAATTCAGCAAAAACAGTAACGACTCTAGAGTTATTCATTTGGATACATACTGCCAAGTTTATTTTGTATTGTGTGTGTGTGTGTGGTTGGTTCGTCTTGAGCTTGTTATTGTAGACAGGACTAGTAATTATGGCCCTTTGGACTCATGGTTTATGGTTTGTCATGGATGAGCACAGAACATTTAAATCTTCAGGGTTTGATGCTGCCAGTATAAGTGAAGCACCTGGACCCCAAAATCATGTCAACATTTAAAAATTTGATGCACTCTGTATTATAACACACACACACTCACTCATTCAATGATCATAAATAGGCTAATGCATGCATAATAATTGGTAAAGAATGATCAAAATGCTGTTTACAGTAGTTTTAGGAGTATATGTATTTCACGCCACAGGACATGTCAACTTTCTCGAAAGTGTCTCCTGTCATCTTTCCTCATTGTCAAAAACATCAACTGTGTTCTGCTAGTTATTCCTCACTGAAATGAGCACCTGTCAGTAAATGTTCACACAATGACAGTGTTTCATTTCACTTATTTAGTTTCAGTTCTACATTGCTGAGCACTGTTATATGTGCCAAAATTTGTGCCAAAAATTCATACTGTGAAATGTATTAATATATTTAATTTATTAATATGCCTTCATCCCACAATCTCTGAAGAAAAAAAAACTGATTTGCATTTATTATATTTAATATTTCACTGTATATTATCTGCTCAAATGTTTGCTGGGGGTTTTGCCTTTATTTTCTGACTTTTTTGATAACCCTGAGAGAGGTCGACAGTACTAGATTGACTGCAAATAATGATGAAAATAATAATAACCCCTTTGAGAAAATTACAGCATGTCAACCCAACTCATTCTCAAGATTTGGCTGTGACTCCTAATTTAAGCTCTACAGTTAAAAAGGGCAGTCGGTACTTTCATTTTTTCATACAGTAACTGAACTGATTTTTAGTTGTTTGTGTAGATAGATAGATAGATAGATAGATAGATAGATAGATAGATAGATAGATAGATAGATAGATAGATAGATAGATAGATAGATAGATAGATAGATAGATAGATAGATAGATAGATAGATAGATAGATAGATAGATAGATAAATAGATAGATGATAGATAGATGATAGATAGATAGATAGATAGATAGATAGATAGATAGATAGATAGATAGATAGATAGATAGATAGATAGATAGAAAGATAGATAGATAGAAGATAGATAGATAGATAGATAGATAGATAGATAGATAGATAGATAGATAGATAGATAGATAGATAGATAGATAGATAGATAGATAGATAGATAGATAGATAGATGATAGATAGATAGATAGATAGATAGATAGATAGATAGATAGATAGATAGATAGATATATTTTCATCAGATTTCAGTGTTTCTCATCAAATCTCAGTGTTTCTCATCAGGTCTCAGTGTTTCTCATTCAGGTCGCAGTGTTTCGCATCAGGTCGCAGTGTTTCTCATCAGATCTCAGTGTTTCTCATCAGGTCTCAGTGTTTCTCATCAGGTCTCAGTGTTTCTCATCAGGTCTCAGTGTTTCTCATCAGGTCTCAGTGTTTCTCATCAGATCTCAGTGTTTCTCATCAGATCTCAGTGTTTCTCATCAGATCTCAGTGTTTCTCATCAGATCTCAGTGTTTCTAATCAGATCTCAGTGTTTCTCATCAGATCTCAGTGTTTCTCATCAGGTCTCAGTGTTTCTCAGCAGATCTCAGTGTTTCTCAGCAGATCTCAGTGTTTCTCATCAGGTCTCAGTGTTTCTTATCTCAGTGTTTCTCATCAGCGCCCAGTGTTTCTTTATCTCAGTGTTTCTCATCTGATCTCAGTGTTCCCTATCAGTTCTCAGTGTTTCTTTATCAGATCTCAGTGTTTCTCATCAGATCTCAGTGTTTCCCATCAGATATCAGTGTTTCCCATCAGATCTCAGTGTTTCTAATCAGATCTCAGTGTTTCTCATCAGGTCTCAGTGTCTCTCATCTGATCTCAGTGTTTCTCATCAGCTCCCTGTGTTTCTAATCTGATCTCAGTGTTTCCCATCAGATCTCAGTGTTTCTTTATCAGATCTCAGTGTTTCTCATCAGATCTCAGTGATTCCCATCAGATCTCAGTGTTTCTCATCTGATCTCAGTGTTTCTTTATCAGATCTCAGTGTTTCCCATCAGATCTCAGTGTTTCTCATCAGGTCTCAGTGTTTCTCATCTGATCTCGGTGTTTCTTCACCAGATCTCAGTGTTTCTCATCAGATCTCAGTGTTTCTAATCAGATCTCAATGTTTCTCATCAGATCTCAGTGTTTCTCATCCGATCTCAGTGTTTCTTCATCAGATCTCGGTGTTTTCTTCAGCAGATCTTAGTGTTTCTTATCAGATATCAGTGTTTCTCCAGCAGATCTCAGTGTTTCTTCATTAGATCTCAGTGCTGCTGCTGGAGTTTTTCGGTGGTCACTGTGCCTTTAAGAGCGCGCGCTCTAGGGTGGCGCTTTCCTCCGCAAGGGCTTCTTGATATTAATAGTGTTGGTGTCTTGAAACTGACGTAATGCTTGGAGTCTGAGGTCCTGACAAGCGATAACATTTCTGATAAAGAACTGAGATCACTGCAAAAAACCAACCTCCTTTCTTCCACCCCAGACTCAGGCGTTTTTGCTATTAAACACAGTCTCCCAAGATTTCACGTGTACAGGAGCAATTCGCAATCTTACATCCCCATAAAAAGAAATCATTCCCGAGATCAACAAACAAACAACACAAAGACGCTTCATGGCTCACGCCAAAGCTCCACCATCTTTCAGACTGCAAAGACTATTGCAATTTAATCAACAGGTAAGGAGAAAGCGAATCAATGAAGAACGATGTGCTTTTAGCTGTAGTTCCTGATGAATGTTATGTAATGTTGAGAATGATGAATCAGTTGAGTGCTACTTTGTGACGAAAATAAGAGCTATGCTCTTCGGATTTCGAATTTTGAGGCTAAATCGCAAATTGAAATCGGCGACTTGTTACATTGTATCTCCAGTAGTTGAGAGAAAAGATTACTTTTTCCTTCCCATTTCTTTTCAGCCATTCTGTGTTGCAATGCGTTTTGCGCAACAGAATATCCACAATGTAGCAATTTCTCTTGTACGTTTAAGCCGCGAGGCGCCTTTTTATTTGCATTGTTTATGCGTCGCAAGTAGCTAAACGGATCCTGAGTAAAGTTAGAGAAAGTTTCATTGGTGTGTAGGCTACTGTTTTTGCGTAAATGATGCTGAATGGCGCTTTCCACACAAACTTCGAAAACTTTCCGTATCTGATGATGTACGATAAGAAAACGCGTAGGCATGGCAACGCACTGAATGTTATATTTTCCACACACAAAGAGACACAGGTTGTTTACATGACACTCTACGGATGTTATATCGCTATTTTTGCGTCTTTATTCGATGGCAGGTTGCGAAAAGACTTCTTTCTGTTGTTTCATTGCGTCCTTCGAGGCTATGGAGACGAGCAGCAAAAGTTTATTAATAGCGGTAAAGAGTATTTCTCATTTGGATGTGTGTTTCTTTGTGAATTGATAACTAATGGAACGACTTTTTATTTGTTTTGTGGAGAATTTTCACACTTAGGTGTGTGTGTGTGTGTATGTGTGGGGGAGGCTGTAGTTCTCAAAGTTTCTGTGGCGTGATGGAGCTTATCTAAAAACTTTTCAAGGAATTTAAATAACCCTCTAAAATGAAGGCATGTATATAAATTGTACCTTTTGTTTTGGCATGTGCAGTAGTCCTTTTCTTGTTGATGTTATCCATCATTAGAAACTTTTTTGAGTGAGTATACAGACAATAGATACACACTTAATATGTCTTCTAGTTATCTGTGTATTCATATCATACAAGTTCCATTTTTGTGTGATATGTGAATAGTTTGGATGTTCTGCAAATAGAGCCGGGCGATATGCCACGATTAAGTCTTTCATATCATTCGATATCGATAATTAGCACGATAAATGTCACATTTTTATTTATTTCAAGTTTAAGTGAAAGTTGTAGAAGCCAGACTGTTAATTTTGGTTTTAAGAACATGACACAAACTTTACGTTTTTAAACTTTTTCCAGCCATTTTTCCTTAACAAATAATTTCTTTATAGTTTCTGCATGTGCTAACAGGTGATATTGTTTGAAGGATTGTGTTTTGTTAGTTATGTGTGTATTCATATCCTATACTTTTTGTGTGATATTGTTTGGACCTTCCTCAGTTCTGCAACTGTGGTAATGTTTCCAGTTAATTTGGTTTTACAATCACTTTCACATTAGAATGTCTTTAAGTGTGTGGAAACAAGTTTTTATCGTAGAACTGATAAAATCACCCACACTTCACTTAAATGTGCCGTACGAAGCGTAACCTGTGTATCTGATTGTTATGATACAAATTCCCATGTTGGTTCCAGTAGATGAGTTGCGATGTTTCCTGTAAACTGTGAAAGTCGCCACACTCGGGCAGTCTGGAAATGATATGCTCTCTATTTCTGTCTTGAAATGGTTTGTCGGTAAATGTTTCTTAATGACAAAGCCCGTGCTGGCTCATCATTTAGAGAAACTCTCAACTGTACACATAGTTTCAGATACAGTCAACAGGGAATCTCAGCTCTGTCATCATCAGGCTTCTACACTCAAAATCACTTTATCTGGTAACACTTTACAAAAAGGTTCATTTTTTAACATTAGTTATGTATTAACTAACATTTCTTTGTTTAAGCATGTATTAATCTTTGTTAATGCTAGTTAATAAAAGTTCATGTTAGTTCACAGTGCAGTAACTAATGTTAACAAATACAATAAGATTTTAATAATATATTAGTAAATGTTGAAATTGCCATTAACTAAGAATAATGCATGCTGTAGACGTATTGTTAATTCTTAGTTATTGATAACTAAAGTAGTTACTAATGAAAGCTTATTGTAAAGTGCTACCTTTGATCAGAACTCTTTTTACAGTTGCAAGACAATTTTTTTTAATCTTTGAGGACTTTAAAAAGTATTTTTGTGCATCAAAAATATCGACTGATATTGATTAAATTTTTTTTTTTTACAACCGATACCGATATATTTGCATGTTTATGTGCCCGATAACCGATATTTCTGCATTGGTTTATTTCTGTTTTTGTTCTGTTCAAAAGCACTAAACTGAACAAAACACTTTTTAAAATCTTTCATTTCTGCACTCCCTTCTTGCATACAAAACAAAGCACACTTTTTTATATATTTTGTGCTGTCACTAAAGTGTGATTTTTTTAAATAATACATTTTATAAGGTATCGAATATAGCATGTAAAAATAATTCTAACAAATAAAAAAAATCCGTTCTAAACCGATTATTGGTCGATCTCTTAAGTTTTTAAGTCATTTTACATGTGTAACCGTCTAGAGATCAGAAAAAAAATCTGCATCTGCTTGGAATATTTAATTCCTCGTTCATCATGTGATGCACGTAAATATGCGAATATGGATTCAGCGGTTTGCTAGATTTAGTCTCAGTCCGCACAGAAGAATAAGATCCACATGAGTTGTCTGATAAGGCGCGTTTTGAAAGTGATTGAAAAGCTTGAGGTGTATTTGAAATGTAAATGACTCCACATCTGTGAGCTCTTTGGAGAGAGGCAATAGATCAGCGCTGTATAGTCAGGAACTTTACGGCTGACAAATGAATTTGGGCCTTGGTGGAGGGAGAAAGCAGCAGTGGGGGTCTTGCATTTGTTCTTTCGTGGCTTCTGAGTTGCACAACTTCTTTTTGGGATAACTTCTTGCCGCACCGAGATTGCCACTTGTGTCCCAGATTCATGTGGCGTTGGTGCCGTTGAATAGAGAAAATAAATGGTAGGGAACCCTTTTTTTAATGACGGAGATATAAGAATGGCTCACGCTAGTGTTTGTGAGTAGTTAATGACTTACAAAAGTTTAATTCTTGTACTTTTAGAAAACATATGCATATATTTGTATTCATTTGTTACTCTCAAAGTGAACACAAACAAACTTATAACTAAGTTTGAATAACTTATAAGGACTGAATAAGTTTTGTTTTGTGATTGTGAAACTCAAAATGATTATTTTTTAAAAAGTGTGTGTTGTTATTTCAAGCATTGTAAGGCAACGAGCACGATATTATATTTGAAATGTGATGCATCAATGACTTTATTGAAATTCCTTTTGTGTTGTTTTTTCGTGGTTAGAAATCTCCAAACATGGGAGACAGGAAAACTTAAGAATATTGTTTTTGTAGTCGCCTGATGAAATGCCAAGGTTTACAAAGAGACAGCTTCTGATAATTGGTGCCCTTAAAAGCTTTTATAACATATATTTGATGTAGCCTGCATTTGAATAGCTTGTTTTTCTTTTCCTCTGGATTTTCAGGAGAATAAAAAGCCGCAGTTCACAGAGGTCGTCCCTTGTCTCTCATATGCTTTTCATCCTGTTTTCAGCGGTCACTAAATGGCTCTGGATGTGTGCTATAGACTTGCTATGCGTGAATTATAGTAGCAGATATTTGTAAGACTTGCCATCGTCATTGATTTTCTAACTAAACTTTCATGCAACATGAATGCATTTGATGCAAAATGACTAGAAAGTGTGTTAAGTCATCTGAATTAACTGCCTTTCGAATTTCTATTTCATAAATGTCTAGTGGGAATGAAACACTAGGACATTTGACTTGTGGTGTCATAGCAACCTCCTTTATCCTGTAAAAAATAGGTTTAGCTTTGAATATTGTGTTTTGATGGCTAATTCTTACTTGTCACACATGCATCTGAAATGTTTTTAACGACTTCCCCCAGATAAGAGACGGTTTGGGTCTCCGACTCTGTCAGAGCTGTTTGACATCACTTGTTAGGCTAATTATGTGGCTGTGTAATATTTTAGTGGTTCAGCGTACATCTGGTAAAGTTTGCTGACTGAAAACTCTTCGTATTCCCAGTAGAGTAGTAGGTTGCACTGCAAACGAAGAAAGTCAAAGTTCCCCTAAAATCTTCATTCTTACTCATTGACAACTCTTTTTTTGTTGTTGTTTTTGAGGAATTAAACAACTGACTTTTTTTTGCACATGCAAGATAAACCTTTTATTGGTCTTTGTGGTTTTTCAAAGCTAGCGGTTCCCGTTAGGCTAGCTTTTCGTATGAGTTGGCATGAAAAAAAGTATTAATTTGCTTCAAGCCTGTGTGCTCAGCTTCATATCACAAACTTTCTGAAGGTTTGGAGCCAGCATTGCCCACTTCCTCTCCTCCCCATTCCGATGTGCCGAGTTTAGTTCATCCGGCGATCCTCTGGAACGCCTGATGAGTCAAGTTTAGCCTTTTTCTTCTTTCTTTCCTTGCTATCACGGTGTGTGTTCTTTTACCTTGCAAACAGGTCTTTATTTCGCTTTTTTCGTCTCTCCATCTCTGAATGTTCTCCATCTGTGTGGTCTGGAGGCTGGTGCAGTTGACTATTGCTAACCTGACACAGGTTGGACAGAATGAGTCGAAGAAAAGGTTTGTAGGGGGAGGGGTTACGTGGTGAGGAGTTTTCCTTGAGAATGTTTGTTTTCCTGTTTCCAATTTGGTCGGCCAGAAGGCCCGTACTGTCAGAGCTCCCATTCATGAAACCTGCTGTCAGACCGCCTGAGTCCATGACACAGGGTTTCTCTCAGCTCTGTGGTGTCCATGGTAGATCCTTCTTTTTGTAAAGTCAGACTTTGCTTCTTTAAAATGACTGAAACGTTGCTGTTTACCCTTCTCGCTGAACATGTGTGGTTTTGTTGTTGCAGTGACTCGAGAAGAACGCTGCGGTTTGGTCACCCTTGACACCCAGGATCATCTGCACCTGTGAGGTCTTCTGAGAAAGGAAGTACGGGACGGCGCATTTCACGAGCGACAGCAAAAAACTTTGTGAACACTGTGGGGGAAAAAAATGGAATGATTACAGGGCCAGAATGAATGTGAATAAAGGATACCTCGGAGGGCTCCTCGAGGAAGGTCTCTGGATACTCTGCCAGCTTTGATACCTGCCTCCCTGTTGGATTTGAGTGTGATAATGCTATAACCCAATGCTTAACAGAGGTATGTTATACAGTGCGATTGTGTGTTATGAAAACGCAGAGAATTTCTGCCAGCGTGGTTTTCTATGTAAGTCATGTAGCACGTAGGGCGAAGGACACGATTTTTGTGTTCGGGTGATGTAGCTTTAAGACCTTATTTATGGTAACTTTTAACCCAATCTTCCTGTAGTTCAGGGCAATAATCTAGACTGCTAGATAGCTCAAGCTGTTAAACTGCTTTGATCTTCAGGAAGGCCATCATCCCCTGCTTTGGCGTTTATTACGTGGAACAGTGAGAATTCTACTGACTTTCTTTTTTTGCATATATGTGGGTTTTCTCCAGGGAAATAAGAGGCCACACAAGCAGTATTTTCTTTTTTGTGTTGTACATTTGTGGACCAGGTGATACTGTGGTCTGGTATTCTTCTCTGCCACTGTGTTTGTGGAACGCTGGACTTGCTTTCATCAGTTCATAAAAAATATGCCTAGACGGATATAGATATAGTTTGTTTTTGTACATGCATTTATTCTTATAAATGGTTGGTTATTCAATGGTTGTTTTGTATCACAAATTGTCATAATTGCATTAAACGTTCAGAAATTTTAATTTGTATTTTAAAAGTGGTTTTCAGTCGAGACTAATAACGTAGAAATGCAATAATCTGAACTTGGTAAAAGCGTCCGCATTCTTTGCAGTCAGTAGTCCTTCTTGAAATGAGGTAATCTGAAGTGTGTTATAGATGGCTGTTTTCTCCTGTGCCGAAACCTACTGTATAATAAACGACCTGTAACGGCCAGTGATGAGGGGATCCTGTCTTTGTGATCGCTTGCCACAGTCGTGTGCCCGGCCGTTTCAGCAGATTTCGTAATGTTAAACACATGCCATCTTCTTCAGTCTGGATTTGAAAACCTGCCGTCTGGGATGGTAAAATGTGCTTGATGGTTTCGGTTTGGGTTAGGCGTTGGGGTGAAGCTGAATGCAAAGATTAACCCCATGGATCCTTCACCCTGAGCTACGACACAGGCTTCTGGGTCAAGGGTCAGGTGCAAATATGGGGATCCAGGGCCCCTGATGGGGCTTACAGGTTGTAATGCGTTTGTTAGGTTTTTTTTTTTAAACAAATTGTTCCCTGTCTTTCTCTTAATTTTGATGTACTTTTATGGAAAATAATAAGGCTGTCAAACAATTAATCGCAATTAATGGCATCCAAAATAAAAGTTTGTGTTTACATAATATATGTGGGTGCACTGTGTAATTATTTATGTATATATATATATATATATATATATATATATATATATATATATATATATATATATATATATATATATATATATATATATATATATATATACGCACACATGCTGCTTGTATACATTTAAGAAATATTTTCATGGATATACTGTATATATATTTATATAAATATATACTGTAAATATTTTATATATAAATAATTTTTTTCTTAAATATGCATGCATGTGTGTGTATTTATATATCTATAAAATAGTTACACACAGTGCACCCACATATATTATGTAAACACAAACTTTTATTTTGGATGTGATTAATTGCGATTAATGATTTGACAGCCCTAAAAGTAACTTCTTAAAAATTTGCACTTTTTAAAATAGGCTGGCAAACGATTAATCGCGATTAATCGCATCTAAAGTAAAAGTATATGTTTACATAATATATTTGTGTGTGCTGTAATTATTTAGTATATATAAATACACACACATGCATGTGTATATGTTTAAGAAAATGTGTTATTCATATATAAAATATTTATATATAATGTAGATTATGTATTTTTATATACAGAATTAAGCACAAATAATTCTTAAATATATACATGCATGCAGAAGGTATTTATATATATACAAAATAATTATATACAGCACACACAAAATATATTATGTCAAGCACAGACGATTTATTAGGATGCAATTAATGCAATTAACTTTTGCACAGCCCTAATATAAATACACACACATGCATGTATATTTAAGAGAAATATATTATTTATATATATAATATTTATATATGTATATATAATATAAATTATATATAAATCCATATACAGCATATACATGAAAATGTCTTGCATATGTCTGTATTTACATATATAAAATAATTATACACAGTGGACCCACATATATTATGTAATCACAAACTTTTATTTTGGATGCGGTTAATCGCGATTAATCGTTTGACAGCCCTATTTTAAAATAGTTTTCACATTTTATTAATTTGAATCATTGGGATGCTGATGAGCAAGCTTACGTTAATATTTACTCTTTCTCCTTTCAAACATGACGTGATCTATTTCCACAACCCTCTATATTTATAAATGCCCAACCCCATTTGGCTAATTTAGTATTAATTTGCTTTAAAACTTCTCGCATGTATGACCCAGACTAAACCCATAAATGCTAATTCATTGCTGTGTTATTTACTCCAGCCGATGATTCTTCACTGTGATTTACAGATATTACACATTTAGCAGTATGTGGTGTGTTTGCACTAAAGTGGCCTATATTTTCCAAATGAAAAGCCCACTTTTAATTGCATCTTACCATACAGAAGGCATTAGTTATGCTCATGTCCTTATAGGCTCAGCTGTTATGCGCTGGACCATCTCTTTGACTCGCATGCCAGTTTCTGGGTATAAACATGGATTTATGCTGTGAGTTAATGCTTATGCTTATTACTTGTACCTTGCTTTGTATAATTTGGTTGAGTTATGGTGGGGGAATTTGAGTGGTCTGCATAGTTCTCCAGTAGGTGCCTGTGTGATGTATGGCGTGCCAGTGTGCCGAGGGAGGCAGGCGGCCAAATGTTTTCATAATGTTCATTTAAAAGTTCTGATCATTCGCCTCCACCTCTTTCTCTGGTTTTGCTGTGCATATAGAAATGTTTCGTGCTGCACACTTTAATCAGCCACCACATAATGCTCAACATCCAGTTTGATACGTTTGAGGAATATAATGCCACTAGGAAAAGTTTGTATTTGCAGGTTTACGTTTTTTTTTTTTTTTTTCCAGACGTGTGAACCGATTGCAAATGCAATGGAAATTCCACATCTTCATGCATTTCAGGCCCGCTAGAATAAACCTTTACGAACTGAGAGGTGACGGTCGCTAATGAGACTCTCTGGATTGTAAGAATACAGCGAGTTATTACAGACTTTTGAGATGGTTGCAAAATGGCGGTAATGGAGAGGAGCGATCCTGCCACGGACGACGATGCCAGGTCGTATTCGCCTGCCAATTAGCCCGATATTCCTCCACTCGTGTGGCACCATCTTGCAAGTAACCCCGGAACCGGCATCGAACTTAATCTAATTAGATCGAGAACGCAAAAATGATCCCGGACCGCTGGCAGAACGCACAATAAGGGAGCAATTTATTCTCGCATGGTGTTAAAAAAGGAGGGAATGGTTGAGTGCAGGCCTGTTGTTTTTAGCAGATTGTTTACGCAAGGGCCTGCTCCATATGGTGTCGGAGAGCCCTGAAGAAGGGGGTAAAGAAGAACAAGGGGCAAGAGAAGCTGCAAAAACAAAACTTCTCCAGTCAACCCTCTCTAAATTAAAGGGTAATGCCAAGCACACCGCACACTCAGGAGTTGTTTGTTTAAAAAGCCAAACTGCATTAATCAACGTCTTCATCTTCATTGCTAACAGCATGATTAATCTGCTGTTTTCTTTTTCTTTCATTCTTTCATTTTTTAAGTAATTGCCAATTCAATGAGCAGCTTTGACAGAGTGCTTCTGACCACATTGTTCACACATTGAGTGATGCCTGCACAGCGTTCAGTGCACAGCAATATTTGCGCTTTTGGTTCAAAGCCCAGGTTCAGTTGCATAGTGTAATGCATATCGTATTACATGTTTCTGATGCAATATTGGAGCTACTTTAACCTGCAGCATTTGCCTTGCGATCTGCTCCCCTCGGACCTTCTCGGAAGCGCCCCTTTGGCCAACTTTACCGTAGCTGAATGGCGCCTGGAGGCCATTGACGGGAGCCTCATGTATCCTGGCCGTGTCTTTGGCAAACACAAACAGTAGCCTTCTAAAGATTTCTCCATTTGTTTAGAGGAAGTCCCAGAGGCTTGTTAGGCTCCCCAACCCCCTTCTCTTGTGGCTATCAGATGTTTATCCTGTACAAGGAGGGCAATTTACAAATGTAAGTGTTGTCACAACACAGGGGGAGACAAAAGGTGTCACGTCAGGCAAGGATGCACCTCAGTGTAAGAGCGCCATTATTTTGCAGATTAGGAGGGTTCAGGTGAATGTGGGACTAGAGAGACTGTGATTTGTCTTTCTCCGTTCAGATCGGAGTTCAGGTCTTTCAATGTCCGGAAGTGTGCACTTGATAATCGAGGATAGTTTTAGATGTCATATAATACAACTTCAAATCATACCATTGGGTAGGCTTTCGATAAAACTGGAAAAGATGCTCATTATGGTAGTTTTTTTTTGTCTGTACTAGTTGTGTTTGATAAAACACATTGCTTTTATTTGTAAGTGTTTAATGACTGATTTCAGGCTTTCAGCAATACATTTTACACCAGTGCCTAAACAGGCATGATTTGATGAAGCAAAAAGCGATAAAAGTTATCTTTTCTATCCTGAGTGTATAACCTAAATCTTTTTCTCATTGTTGCGCTGTTATAGTGCTGCATCATACAGTATTTTTGCTATGAGCTTAGTGATAGTTTCCAAAAAATGTAAAATCTGTATGTGGAACTTAAATAACATAAAAATCTAAACTAAACTAAACATAAACTTCAAAATATCTTTTTTCTTTACTTTTTTTATACAGGTGTACGTTTATTAATACAAGTTTAGAATGACATGATGAATTAACTAAATATTTCGGTGAATTATTCCTTTAATGCACAAACTACACAACTTTCAAAGTCATCTTTTCAGACTACATAACTGTCTGTTGTCACTGATGTCAGTTCTTGGCGAAACACATTTCACACTACAGGAAGTGTATTGCAAAGAGGCATTGACATTTAACCTGCTAAATGTCTTTACTAGGCATCGGTGATCTTTCAGGTCACATATTTGAACTCATAACGACTGTCAATCATGTGAAAAGCACCGATTTGCTTTAGATTGGTTGGCGATATGCCTCGACTGACAGCGAGTGTATAATCAGGGCTAAAATTGTGTAAGTTAAAGAAAAAATACAGAAAATTAGGGTCTGTAGTTTTACCAGTAGACAAGTTTAGCAAATAAAGGAATTTGGTCACACTTTAGATTAGGGTTCAACTATATTAACTATAACTTTTGCATCAATAAACTCCTATTTCCTACTTATTAATAGTTAAGGTAGTTGTTAAGTTTAGGTATTGGGTGATTAAGGAATGTAGGATATGGTCATGCATTAATATGTGCTTTATAAGTACTAATAAACAGCCAAAATCCTAGTAAGATGCATGCTAATACGCAATTAGTAATAGTGACGATTGAAGAAATGTTTATTACTTTTTGCAAATAATGCACTCTCAGAAAAAAGGTACAAAGCGGTCACTGGGGCTGTACCTTTTCAAAAGGTAAACTTTTTCAATTTTAGGTGCTAATATGTACATTTTTAGTTGCTATTATGTACATTTAGGTGCTAATTGTACATTTAGGTGCTAATATGTACATTTTAGGTGCTATTATGTACATTTAGGTGCTAATATGTGCATTTTTAGGTGCCAATGTGTACATTTAGGTGCTAATATGTTAATTTTAGGTGCTAATGTGTACATTTAAGGTGCTATTATGTACATTTTAGGTGCTATTATGTACATTTAGGTGCTAATCTGTGCATTTTTAGGTGTTATTATGTACATTTAGGTGCTAATATGTTAATTCTAGGTGCTAATGTGTACGTTTTAGGTGCTATTATGTACATTTAGGTGCTAATATGTACATTTTAGGTGCTATTATGTACATTTAGGTGCTAATATGTACATTTTTAGTTGCTATTATGTACATTTACTGTAGGTGCTAATATATAAATTTTAGGTGCTATTATGTACATTTAGGTGTTAATATGTAAATTTTTAGGTGCTATTATGTACATTTAGGTGCTAATGTGTACATTTTAGGTGCTATTATGTACATTTAGGTGCTAATATGTACATTTTATGTGTTATTATGTACATTTAGGTGCTAATATGTACTTTTTAGGTGCTAATATGTAGATTTTTACGTGCTATTATGTACATTTAGGTGCTAATGTGTTCATTTTAGGTGCTAATGTGTTCATTTTAGGTGCTAATGTGTACATTTTAGGTGATATTATGTACATTTAGGTGCTATTATGTACATTTTAGGTGCTAATATACCAATATGCACCCTTTAGGTACAAAAGTGTACCTTTTACCTCAGTGACGGCTTTTGGACCCTTTTTCTGAGAGTGTGTGTTAAAGAACATGCACACTTACATGAGATGAATACTGTTCACTTATTTAGGTAACCTTCCCATTATTGCATGCTTTAGCTCGTAGACAGACCTTAAAAAGAAGTCTATGGTTAATGGGCGCAAAAAAGAATCACAAAATTTTTCGAATATCTTTCAGGCTTAGCAAACCAGACACTAATAACTGTCTGTGGTCTGACTTGGGCCTCTGATAGGCATCAGGAAGGCAGGAGTGGGTTTACTCTGTTGAACACAACACTGAGTGAGTCCTACAAGCTCCCTCTCCCCGTCTCCCAGACTGAACTCTGCTGGCTGCAATTCGTCTTTGTCAGGGGAGATATGAGAATTAGTAGTTTACCAGGCATCCCTCCCCTCCCCATCACTACCCGCACCATCCCATAACTCTTCTGGCAGGGCCCAAGGAGCTGGTTCCTCATCTGTGGAGGCCGCCAGTCTCAACACCTATTATGGTCAATGGGCCTGGGTCCCTGTCAGGGCCTGCTGCCTTTTTGATTCACCACTCGCTTCGGATTCTTCCCCAGGTCGCTCTTCTTTTTCACCATGTCTTCGACTTCCAGATAGGAGATAAAATATCCATAAACAGCACTTGAAAGAGAATGTAAATGTTTATAGGCTTCCTGCAAGACTTATCTGATATTGTTCTTATTTATATGTCGAGGTCGGTTGACTTGGAGGCAGTCGTGACGGCCGAACCTGAGCCAAGCAGCTTTTAGTGCTCCTTTGGCTCGTCCCTGCCAAATGCAGAGATTTAGGCGGACAGTTGGATGGTGGAAGGACCGAGCCAGTGACACCAGGCTGGAAAGTATGTAGTAACAATACAAGTATGATTAGCTTCAGACCCTCCCACCTCCTGCTACCGAAGCTTCACTCCAATGTAGGGCATTATTTGGGCAGTCATTTCTCATCCTGTAGTTATATAATGAAGAAGCAGAGTTTCTCAGCCGCTTCTTCTATGAGACAGCTGGGTCTTTCTCATCTGTTTGGTGCAGGTTTCAATGCATCTTAAAGGAGTAGTCCACTTTTAAAAAAACTTTTCCTGATAATTTACTCACCCCCATGTCATCCAAGATGTCCATGTCTTTCTTTCTTCAGTCGAAAAGAAATGAAGGTTTTTGGTGAAAACATTCCAGGATTTTTCGCCATGTAATGGACTTCAATGGGGTCCAAATGGTTCAAGGTCCAAATGAGAGTTTCATTGAAGCTTCAAAGGGCTTTAAACAACACCAGATGATGATAGGTCTTATCTAGCGAAACGATCGCTCATTTTAAAAATAAATAAAAAAGTAAAAGTTTTATAAGCACAAATGCTCACCTTGTTCTGTTCTGTGATGCGCGTTCATGACTACACGTTCATCAAAAAGAACGGATCTTTTGAGTCATTTGGTTTATTCAACGAACGATCGAAATTAATGAAATGACTCGAAAAATAATTTGTTTATTTATTTTTTAAATGATCAATCGTTTTGCTAGATAAGACCCTTATTCATCGTTTAAAGCCCTTTGAAGCTGTTTGGACCCCCTTGAAGTCCATTATATGGAGACAAATCCTGGAATGTTTTCATCAAAAACCTTAATTTCTTTTTGCCTGAAGAAAGAAAGACATGGACATCTTGGATGACATGGGGGTGAGTTAATTATCAGCAAAAAAAGTTTTTTTAAAGTGAACTACTGCTTTTAAGGTTGCTGGTGATACTTTGGGCACAGTTTTCTAACTGTAAAACAATTTCAGATCTATTTCGAATTATATTCTCTCTACATGATGTGACTGCTCTAGATTTGCACTCTGTCAACAAACCTGACACCGTACGTTACCTCTTTTCTGGCATTCGACAACGCCAATGCACTCAGATTTCCCATTCAACATGGCTATGCCATAAATCTGCATGCTTCGACCTGCTTGCTATAGCTAACTGGGGCGCTGACTCTATAGGAAGCTGTTGAGTGGAGAGCCAGGCGCTTGTGTAGGCGTCAGGGATTGGATTTGTCAATTGTGCAGATATGTTGAGGGCGATCCGAGCCCCAAGCACTTCACTCAAGGTAGAGAGTAATTGTAAAGAGGCTAACATGTAAAAGCTCTCTAACAAACAGTCATACTCTTGCATGCATTCACATGCACAGGCTTTACAGTCATTATATTTAGATGAAAAGTGCAATATTTGCTCTTACACAAGTACACAATTGCAATGGGACCAATTATGGCATTCTAGCACAGTGAAAACCACACATATGCGCGCACAGACATTATTACCTGACCTTTTCTCTGACAAAAACATTGCTAAAGAGAAAGAAAGCAACATTTTTTACCATCTCAAACAATGTCCAAGAGCTCATGTGTGAGGCAGGGGTTATACGAATCCAAAGAGGTTTGCATGATTTCAGCAGAAATTAAATTGTCATGGTTCTCAATACTAATTTTGATACCACAGTAATATATGCAATGGAACAAACTAATTTAAAAGTAAAATATCAATGGAAATATTAACAAATTAAATTAATACAGTAACACTTAGCCTTCGAGTATTGTCATTTACTTCGAATTGTATTAATTTTGTTTGTGTGCACATCACGATTATGTCATTCGGAATGAGCAGAGCAATATTTAACAGGCTAAGGTTATACATTGAAATTTTGCCAATGATATATTTCTCCCTGAGCAAAATTTAAGTCACATGACATATCTAGGAATTTATTATTGTAGTTTAAATAATTCATTGTAGTTTTTATAAAATATAATTTTATAAAATGTATCCACCTTAAGTGAGCATTCAAGCTTTTTTATGCACAGTAATACAGATCTTGGCATTTCTGTTTTTATGCAACTTTTCCCAAAATATGTGGATAGAAACTCGTAAAAAATAAAACCGTAATTTTACAGTAAAAAAAACGGCAGCTGTCGTTGCAACTTACTGTTAAATACGGTAGGGACATTAATGGTTTTACAGACTTAATTTAAAATGTACTTAATCTGTTTTGTACCTTTGTAATACACTGCAGCAGAGATGAGTCATATGATCAATCAAAGATTATCGCAAGTCTTCCACAAGAAGGTTTATATTTGTATGAAGAAGCTGCATAGTGTCATTCACACAAACATTAAACACCATTATGGTTACACACATGAAATAATAAAAAAATGCAATAAACATAAATGTAACAACATTAAATGTAACATAAAACCCTAATGTACATAACTGATTAGAACTGATTAAAAAACAGGAAAACTATGAGGAACTCTAGTTATTTCAACAAAAATAAATCAAATTTGTAGTGTCACACAGGGAATTATACGATGAGTTGTTCTTTTCACTTTAAAAAAAATGTAAATTTAACGGTATTTTACAGTAAAATTATATCACACACTATAAAAAATAAACCATAAATTTTACGGTAAAAAAACGGCAGCTGTGGTTGCCAGAACTTTACCGTTAAAAATACGGTAGTAACGTTAATGGTTTTACAGACTTATCTTAAAATTTACAGTAATAAACCGTATTTTATTTTCTGATAAAATGTGGATTTACCAACTTATTGACATATTGATATCTGTTTTAGACTATTGTAATACACTGACAACCAACAATCATCACAGCAGTGATGAGAGTTACATGAGCAATCACAGCTCATCACAAGTAAATACTTGTATAAAGCAATACTTATTTAAAGAAGCTGCACAGTGTCATTCTCACAAACATTAAGCACCATTATGGTAACACACATGAAATTAAAAAAATGCAATAAACATTAATTTAACAACATTAAATGTAACATAAAACCCTAATGTACATAACTGATTAGAAAAAAACAATAAAACTATGAGGAACCATAGTTATTTCAACAAAAATACATAAAATGCGAAGTGTCACACAGGGAATTGTGGGAATGTATATATACGGTTTTTCACTGTAAATTATACAATGATTTGTTCTTTTTCACTTTCAAAAACTGTAAATTTAACGGTATTTTACTGTAAAATTATATCACAGTTATTTACCGTGTATAGTACGTAAACTTTCTGTTTACCAATTAACAGTTTTGCACTGTAGCATTTTTACAGTATTTTACCGTTAAAATCACGGTTATTTTTTACAGTGTAGTTATTTACCGTGTATAGTACGGAAATGAAAATCACAATTATTTTGGTAACGCTTCCTTTTACAGTCCAGTTACCTATGTAAATACTATGTACTTATTTTAGTAACTACAATTACTGGGTAATAACTAGTACTAACCCTGAACCTACCCCTAAACCTACCCCTGTTCCATGTACTTACCTTATATTAGCCAGTACTTTCTAGGTAAGTACACTGCAAGTACTGTACTGTAAAAGGAAGCGTTACCATTATTTTTTACTTTTTTACTGAAACACTTCAATTGTTTTGAATTTTACAACTGACTTTTTTCTGTATGGTTATGTTTGGTGCTGACTATTATAGTCACTACTTTTGACATCCCTATCTCACATCTATCTTTCACATCACAGGCGATCAAGCGCTCAAATCCTGCAGGAGTTTTTCCGTCTTGAGCAGGCCATGTTCCCCAAGCCTAATGATATGCAACCTACTTCTCATGGTAAAAAGGCAGTGTGACGGACAGTTTGTGTTATAGATAGCGGTGACTTCAGACCTCTGCATGTCTAAGGTATCATCTCCGTCCTCAGTTTACTTCGGCCGTCTTGTTTGGGATGCCCTTTCTGCTAATAGTATGAATAGCTCGAGACCTAGTCGAGAGCAAACGAGGTGGCATATTTTTCCGCCTTTGGGTCATGCTCCTGCTTTGATTTCTTTTATTAGAAGATCCGGTTCTTTTTCAGTAACAAGCAACTCTTAGGGCATTGCAGCACAGAAATGAGTTGTGCTTCAGTAAGTGTTGAATGAGGCAAAGTTCCCATGATGTGAGAGCGACAGGCAGATACGTCTTTGCATAAGGATCACAGATGGTATCAGAGGGTGTGGTTGTTTCTATCAAACAGCTCTGATGAGTAATCGGTCCCAAGGCTATATGGCATTTGAAAGGAGAATTATTGTACTAAGTAAATAGAGGAATCTTGTACAACCAGTGGGGTTGAACTGCATCTCTTGACATAGAAAATACCCTTCGCACAGCACAAATGACTTGATGCTTGATTGTTGGCTGTGGTGAAAAAGCCATGTTTACTTAGGCAGTGCGAAGTGTCCCAGGTAACCTAGTGTGTGTACAAGGGTGGAGATGCGAACAAGTAGCAACTGACAAAGAATATTGTGTGTGTGTGTGTTGGTTTATCTGAACTGTTTGTGAACTACACATGTTCAAAGACCTGCCTGTACTTGGCGTCAGCAGCTTTTCCACTGATGAATCTCAAGGTTAAAGCCCTTATTTGGTATGTTAAGCGAGTCTTTCCACACATGATTGTGTGCAAATATTTAGTCGGAGATTCCAGGTGACATACCTGACTTTCTCAAAAAGCACTTAACTGTGGCTAATCACTTCTGATCACGTTTGGAGTCTCTCAGAGGCGTCAGAGAGGCGTCCACCTCTAGTTGTGGTTCTCTGGGCAATGTGATGAAGATAATGGGTTGGGTTTTTTTCCTACAGTGGCTTGAAAAGATTTCCTCAGCAAGTGACATTTTGTAAATGATGCTGCTGAAAAAACCTTTGGCCTTTCACATTTAGCCAAACCAAGTGTCAGACTTCTTAAAGTGATGTTCCAGGTGTTTGTGGGAAAACGTTGATTATCACAGATTTTTTATTACAGTAATGGAAGTATACATGTTTTTGTTATTTTAAAAAAGAAATAAAAATGTACACAAATGCAGTTAAAAATGTACCGATATGTAGAGATGCACCGATTACAATTTTCTAGCCGATTCCTATTTCCAATTTTTCTGAATTTGACCTGCCGATAATTAGCCAATTCCAATTCATTTTTCTAACCACTTTACAGCACACACAAATATTTTATTTTCTCTCTTCTCTTAGTAGAACATTTTGCATAGAACATTTTTGCTCACTATAAAATATGACTATATAAATTACTCCTGTGTTGGAAATTCACACACATCTATAGTGCAGTGTTATGGAAGAACCATTTTGCACATTCAATATCCAACTAAAAAAGGTGTTCATATCAGAAAGAAAATTCTTTTTCTCTTCTGACAAATACTAGCCTGGCAAGCCAAACCTACGTATCAAGATGTTATGTCTGGGAACTCACAATTAGCATACCTCAATCCGAGGGGCGGGATATAAAAGTTGTCTTTCAATATACCTGCAGTAGGATAAGCGCCATAACCCAACCAGAGCAACGAATGGCTGTGGATGAGTGAGTCCAATGCGTTTTCCCTCCAGCGGAGCAAGTTGATATATTAAACTTTTGCCATATCCTGTCGTCAACTCCAAACACATCTTCCTTTTTAAGAATGACTTAAGTGGTCGCGGCCAAAGCCGAAGTGAAAAGACCAGCTGTTCGCCAGCAGCATCTTCTTTGTTTTTAAGTTGCAGGGAAATCACCTATGGAAATCACAGCGCGGAACCGCTCTCTGCCGTCATTGTGTTAAGCCCGCCCACCAACTCTATACACGATGTGATTGGCTGGACCAGAGTTTGGTTTTTCCACTTCGAAAGCCAGCGGAGAGTCGCTAGACCACACTTCTGCTGCAAAATAATTTTGCTGCCGCTAGGGTGCGTCTAGATTTCTTAGGCAAATACAGTTCTTGTTAAAACAAACCAGACATGCAAATTGTGTGCCCTTTGGCACTTCTGTGTGAAATCATATTTAATTTGTCCATCAAAAGTGTGCTTTCACTTTAATGTAAGCGTGAGCAGCACAGCAAAAATAGACTCTGCGCCGAAATCCTGCGCTTCACCGATGTGAACGCTCTCATTGATTAACATGCACGACGGAAATGAAACGGCCTTCATTCACATGTGCAAGTGTGATGCTGAGTGCATTTGACTGGTATAAAATTGACATATGTCAGACTCATCGGCTGGTCGCTGATAATGACACGTGGAAATCGGCCAATCATTCGGAAAAATCAGCCGATCCAATCGGTGCATCTCTACTGATATATGAATTTTGTCTGATACTGATAACCTATAATTCTTATATGAAAGCCGATTACTGTAATATATTGGCTGATAAATCTCAATCCACATTTTTATATACATTTTTTAAAGCTTGATATTTCAAAAACAAAGGTCTCACCATTTAAACCATTTCCCAAGCAAAATAGTAGCATAGATTGAATCAGTGTAAGCTTTACAATTAATTTTACACTCCAATGGCCAACTTTCCTTACCAAAAAACAGAAAGCTAAGACACTTTCCTTACTGAAGTGTATCAGATGAATGTAAATAATCCATTATTTATCAGCGTGACATGTAGATCGGTCCAAATCTTTTTATCTTTTTATTTCCCAAAAATAAACGCAACAATAGACCTTTTTATTTTACCATTTATAACTCAAATATCTCCTGATGAGCATACTGACACCTTGTCCGCTCACAGTGGGTGCACCTATAAGCCTGTATCCTATTTTTGCCTATTTTCTGTTCGGGTCGGACTTTTCCGCGCTGTCTGCGGATGTGACGTAGAGCACATTCATGTTAAAGTTTTCAGGCCCTGTTTACACGATGGGAAAACACAGATATTTCTCTGCGTTTTGCCCTCTCATTTACACGAAACGCAGTTTTTATCACTGAAAGCGTCATCCTGGAATTAAATAACTCCGGGCAAAGTGGAGACTTTTGAAAGCGCCGGATATTTGTTGTCGTGTAAACTGGGGAGAAACAGCGTTTTAGGCTTCTCTGACGATCTCCAGGATTCTGATTGGCTCTGCATGGCTTTATCCTTAACCCCTACACTGCCGCTTTAGGTTTGCCAATAGTTATGATGGCACTCAACGGCGTATTTATGCGGGTGTGTGAACAGTGTCTCTTTTGAAAACGGAGAGAGGGGAAAATATTCGTTTTGCTAAATACCCGGCTTTGTGTAAAACTGGCCTAGATCACTCTGCCACCACCGCTAGTCAGCAAGTAGCCTACACTCGAGTCGTCAAGCAGAACACTTATCTCAAATCCAACATATGTATTTGACTGTTCTTACCTCTGTAAACATAATGTTGACCTCCATGTAGCAGATGACGTGTGTGCACGTAAGAGCGCGCGCTGCGAGCAGAAAGGAAAAAGGGTTCTGTTTTTGGGCCACATGGTGTGCAGTCAGCGAGTTTAAATTTCAGGAAAACGGCATCTAGCCTCTTTAATGATAACATATATCGTCCGATACTTGATATTGTTGTGCATTGTTGTATTGTGCATCCCTAGTTTATTTGCGATGTAAATTTGTAATATTTGCAATGGTGTATTTAAAGTTTAGTGATTTTTAGGGCTGTAATCAACCAAAGAAATCCTTAAGTCGACCAAGGTCTTGTCCTGCACGACGATTAGTCGACTAAAAAAAAAAAAAAAAAAACGGATGTTTTGATTGAACATTTTTAAACAATTGTCATAGAGCATTTATAAAACAACAACGAAAAAACATCGAAAATAAATAAAACTATAATAATAATACAATTCTTTGAAAATTAAGTGATTTGTTTAACTGCAAGTGAGGAGCTCTGTCCTTGGTCTATAGTGACGGTCACAATCGCGCACCTGATCACACCACACGCTACAAAATAATATAACTGCTATCTGCCACATAATGAAAAATCCTAACAAAAGCTCTCGTTTATACAGGCTGTATTCTTCTTTACTTACAAAGCTATGGGTTAACTTTTGTCCAGCCGATCTGTTAGGCGTTTTAAAACAACAGACAAAATAGCCTAAAAAACTATCTGAAATCTAGGCTGTGTTGTAAGATAGCATATAAGTTTAATTTCGTTTTGTTACATTATTTAGGCTACTTTCAAATGAGTCAAGTGTACAGATAAAAACCTATTAAGAAAACAATCTATTGAGTCAGTATGATAAAGCCGTTAAAAGAGCTGCTCACGTCTTTTGCGCGCTCAAGTTTGATTTCAAATAGGCACGCGATGTGCACGCTCATAATGGAGCAACGCGGTCGCCACCGTCGCCTACCTCCACAAACATGTAGCCAGACAAAAGATTTAGATTTCTTGGACATTCTGTCGACTAAAGTAGCGTGAACTGAATGAATACAGCAAAACCACCTACCAGTACATCCTTTACTGAGCGCGAGCAGCAGCGCAGCCAGTAGGTGCGGTTCCCGAGTGTGTTATGTGTGTGCGCTAAACTGTGGCGCAGTTACAAGAAATAGCCTAAAAGCATTTAAAGTTGGGGATAAAACATAGGCTAATTATATTTAGAATACAGTAATAAATAACTGCTTTATAAAGGAATAAATATCAGGGAGTAAATCATTGAAAATGTATTTCTATTGGCAAAAAAAAAAAAAAAAAATGCGACTGGTCGACCAATAAGAATTTCAGTCGACCAAGACGGCATCGACTGATTAGTCGACTAAACGACTAAAGTTGACAGCCCTAAGTGATTTTACATGGTCATGATGCAAGTACAAATAATGAATTATTACAAAATTGTTTGCGTACCTTTAATCAAATCGGAATTATTTTCTGTGCTAATCTGACATTATGCAACACATGCTGTTGATGGAACTCGACTTGAACTTGGAACATTCCTTTAACTGTGACTCGAACGAAGACCCTGGGCTTTTGAAGTTTATTTTTAGACTCGCAAGCAAGATATTATTGTTAGATTTACACCTCTGCTCTCAGTCTTGTTTATTTATTTACTCAAAGAGTTCCCCAGTCTCAATGGAAAGTCAGGTAGTCGGTTTATAAATGGCTAGAGCCCTTTAATGAGTTTGTGAGTGTTGCTTTAGAGAAGCCTGAGGTATGTCGCAACGTTTTGCTGCTTTTAACTCCAGAGAGGGGAAATGCATCTCAAGCTGTTAGGTTTACTGTTGGTTTCACACTGTAGCTGCAACGGCTTGCTTTGAATAGTAAAAAAAAAAATATCATTGCAGCACAGGTGTCTCAACTTTATTTAAAACTTTCTACCTGTTCGGTTTTCTTTTTGTTAAACTCTCGTTCAATCATCTCTGGACGTCTTGTCTGGAGAATGACTCCATGTTTGGTGGGCTGCAATCAGACGCTTCCTCCTGGGTAGGACATCGGGGAGATGTCAGCTCGTAAAAAGCTCATAACCATTTCAATCATCAAGGTGCAGAGAAGGAAATTAAAGCTATTGTTCCGCCTGCAGGGCCGTTTTAACTGTCTCTGAGTCCTTCATGGGAAAGTTAAAAAACATCACAGAGCAGGAGGTGTTCTGCAACTCCATAAACGGAGGAGTGTGAAAAGAGGAGAGCGGCCCAGAGCAGAAGTGATTTCTCACCAGTGCCTATGGGTAGCACATTGTGCAATGAACAATCACGTCTAACTTTTCCTGTTGCTTAATAAATATATTTTTAGATGGGTGCTACAGTACTGCTTGATGTGGTGTGACTTTCCTTCTCAACTACAGAACTATGCAAAGCATTGGATGGCAATTAATTAGTAGTGCTGTTTATATGATGACATACATTTTGCATATTTTTGACGTCTCACATTTTAATTCAACCACAAGGCTCCAGGCGGCGCCCAAAAGTATTATTTTGCAAGTGATATTTTTGTTGTGAATTGTGATCTGTATCATTGTTGTGAATTGATTTTAAAAAATCGTGTTTTGCGATGAGTAGCCGGTCACATCTTTTGTTTGGACTTATTAAAATGAGACTATGCACATCAAAATTTCAGTGAAAAAACAACAAAACGTTTCACTCTATGAGTAGGATTAGCTTTCCATGTCAGAAAAACTTTCTTAAATCAGTCCGCATCTCTGTCGAACGCAGCTGTGCCAGAACGAGAGAGATAGAAAGTGATGGACAATGAATGATCACCCAAGTAAAAGTGCAGAAAGGCATTGTCTGTCGTGCACACAGTGCCGAGCTATACGCTCCTCAAAGGTTGACTCTAAAAAATGCTGGGTTGTTTTAACCCAACTTTGGGTCAAATATGGACAAACCCAAACATTGGGTTAAAAATGTAATTAAAAAAATAACACAATGGCTGGTTTGTCCATTTTTGACCCAAAGTTGGGTTAAAACAACCCAGCATTTTTAGAGTGAACCTTTCATCCCCTTCACTCTAAAAATGCTGGGTTGTTTGAACCTAACTTTTGGTCAAATATGGACAAACCCAAACATTGGGTTAAAAATATTATAAAAAAATAACCCAATGTTTGTGTTTGTCCATATTTGACCCAAAGTTGGGTTAAAACAACCCAGCATTTTTTAGAGTGAACCTTTCACCCCTTTCACTCTAAAAATGCTGGGTTGTTTTAACCCAACTTTGGGTCAAATATGGATAAACCCAAAAATTGGGTTAAAAATGTAATTAAAAAAATACTCAATGGCTGGTTTGTCCATATTTGACCCAAAGTTGGGTTAAAACAACCCAGCATTTTTAGAGTGAACCTTTCATCCCCTTCACTCTAAAACTGCTGGGTTGTTTTAACCCAACTTTTGGTCAAATATGGACAAACCCAAACATTGGGTTAAAAATGTTATAAAAAATAACCCAATGGCTGGGTTTGTCCATATTTAACCCAACTTTGGTCAAATATGGATAAACCCAAACATTGGGTTAAAATTAGTGCTGTCAAACGATTAAAATATTTAATCGCGATTAATCGCATTAATGTCATAGTTAACTTGCGATTAATCGCACATTTTTATCTATTCTTAATGTCTTTTGATGTCTTTTTGTTACATTTTTTTCTCATTTTAATGCTCTTATCAACATGGAAAAGTGGATTGGCTTGTTTAGTGCAAATGTTTTTTTTTATTATTATTATTGAAAATAACATTGGAATAGTGTTAAATTTCACTCTAACATATATAGCCTAAATAATCTCTCATACAATGCAACACTGTCCATCAATAAAAGGGTGAAAGAAATACTGACGAGGTCCTGATATTGACGAGGGGGTGGAGAATTTGCATCATCTGTGTTTGTGTGTGTGTTTGCTTGGCCATCATCAAGTGGTGTTTCAGGCTGGACGTGCTGCGATGATGATAGCTCAGTTCATAATGACAAAACATACAGATCGCTTTGGCCTTGTCAATGGGACAATTTGGCAACTTTTTAAAAGTAAACTTTACATTCAGAATCTCATTGGCATCCATTTCGGCGTCTCACGCTCGTCATCCACTCAAAACATAATGTTACTATTTGGCCGGCTCGCAAGCTGAAACGAGTGTGTGCGGCACAAAACATCCTCGCGCTGCGCTCTGAAACCCATTCATTCAATTGCTTGCGCCGCACAAGGACGTTTCGTTGCTTCTTCGACCAAAGCGCAAGCGGATCTAGCTAGACCAGAAACAAAACAACAGGCACGCCGCACACACTCGTTTGGGCTTGCGAGCCGGCTTTGAGTGGATGACGAGCGCGAGACGCTGAAATGGATCAGGACGCATGCCGCGTCCTGTTGCAAAAGTATGTGAAAAAACTACAAAGTTTGCTCAGGACAAAAAGACCGTTAATCGCGCGATAAAAAAATGAACGCCGTTAAAATGGGTTTGCGTTAACGCCGTTAATAACGCGTTTAACTGACAGCTCTAGTTAAAATTAAAAAAATACTCAATGGCTGGTTTGTCCATATTTGACCCAAAGTTGGGTTAAAACAACCCAGCATTTTTAGAGTGAACCTTTCATCCCCTTCACTCTAAAACTGCTGGGTTGTTTTAACCCAACTTTTGGTCAAATATGGACAAACCCAAACATTGGGTTAAAAATGTTATAAAAAAATTACCCAATGGCTGGGTTTGTCCATATTTGACCCAAAGTTGGGTTAAAACAACCCAGCATTTTTAGAGAGAACCTTTCATCCCCTTCACTCTAAAACTGCTGGGTTGTTTTAACTCAACTTTTGGTCAAATATGGACAAACACAAACATTGGGTTAAAAATTTTATGAAAAATAACCCAATGGCTGGGTTTGTCCATATTTGACCCAAAGTTGGGTTAAAACAACCCAGCATTTTTTAGAGTGAACATTTCACCCCCTTCACCTCCAATGCTGGGTTGTTTTAACCCAACTTTTGGTCAAGTATGGACAAACCCAAACGTTGGGTTAAAAATTGTATTAAAAAATGTAACCCAATGGCTGGGTTTGTCCATATTTGACCCAAAGTAAACACATCCATAATTATTTTTTAATCAATGCTAATATGGATTCTTTTTTCTTAAAATCTTTATTCCTTGCTGTTTTCTGTTGAAGAGTGAAGATTTGAGTGCCTTTTTCATTGGTGCACATTATTCCATAAAATAAAAATTTCATCTTTAAAATCTTTAATCGAAGTTCCATAACTTGCTCTTCCTCTGAAATGAATTTCCTTTTCCGCTGATGTCTCAAATAGTTATTTAGGCAGTGTTGTAGCATGCATTTGATCTGGGTCCTTTCTAGTCTATAGTAGTCTACATAAGTCCCCTTGTCCTGTTTCACTCTAGCATGTCGCATCAAGGAAGTAAATTGCCACAACCGGCAATTCACATAAACTTTAAAAAGCAGCTATTTCTCAGGTCCTTTTAAGTTCCATGAGGTCTTTCTTCCCATCTGTCTCTCCTTCCTTTCTCTCTCTCTCTTTTCACACACACACACACACACGCGCGCACGCTCTCACACACGGTGGCGTTGGCGGAAGCCTGTTATCTGCAGTTCTCTCTAGAGCGCGTGATCCCTGGCCCTCTCTGGCAGCTCGGGGCCTGTGATCACAGGAAGCTTAAGGGAAGCAGTTGTTCTCTGTTGTCTCCGGTTCTAGCGTGCGCTGATTGAGTGCACAGGGGCCAGGTCATTCAGGACAGGGGCCCGCTCCTTCCCTCCCCCTACACACTGCCTGACTGGAAGCCCGATTCGGGAGAGGTTTGGGAAAGGCTTGGTCTAACTTCTTTCTCTGGTATAATGACACTCTGGGTTTGGCAAATTAAGCAGGTTGTGAACAAGGCCATTGTGTGCTTTATGCTCACATGCAAGTTTGAAAATTGTAAGAGTCTCATTTCATCAAATTATATTTTTTGCATTTTATGGCATGATTGGATAGGACAGTGTAGAGATCAGACAAGAAGGTCAACCGATATTGCTAATAGATATGTATATATTTATATATACACACAATTTTTGTCATAAAACTAGATGGCGCTGTCCTTAACTCAATCTCCTTGCAATCACATTGTACTCTATGCGCTGATTTCACACAGCCATTATTTTGAAATTGAAAGCAAGGCTTTGGTTTCATGTAAGGTCACAGGTCAAGAATGCAAAGGTGTATTGTTGTGTTTAATGTAGAAATGAGTTATTCAAATAATGTACATACATTTTTTTCATACTTTAGACTATATACAGTGAAATTCAAATTATCAAATATATATATATTTTTAATATATATAATAGGGCTGTCAAACGAATAATCGCGATTAATTGCATCCAAAATAAAAGTTTGTTTACATAATATATGTGGGTGCACTGTGTATAATTATTTTATATATATAAATACACACACATGCTTGTATATGTTTAAGAAATATTTTAATGTATATAGATTTATATATAATTTATATTATAAATAAATATTTTACATATAAATAATATTTTTTTCTTAAATATACATGCATGCATATATACAAAATAATTATACACAGTGCACCCACATATATTGTGTGAACACAAACTTTTATTTTGGATGCGATTAATACGTGATTAATCGATTTGACAGCCCTAATATATAATTTAGAAAGTAAAAAAAGAAGCAGGAACAAACTATATACATATCCTATATTGGATATTAAAGGGGTGATGAACTGAGAAATCAAATTTTCCTTGAGCTTTTGACATCTAAGAGGTCATCATAAGAATATCCTGTAAGTCTCAGAACTAAAAAGGTCCTTGTTAGTCCAATAAAAGCTTTTATTGACACCAGGCTCAGCAAACGACTCGTTTTTCAAAGTGGGGAACTATGAGTCAAAGAGGATAAAACACCACCCCGCAGAAGAAGATCAACGCCTACTTTAACACGGCCGTTTAGCCCCGCACCACCGATTGGCACATTACATGCATAGCTAAATAACATAGATTCCTACCTCGATGATAACAAACCGATTCAGAACAGAGCAATAAGATACATTAGAAGTAGCATAAACAATTAACAATAACTTGCCGTCCTGTCACAGGCTGAAGTTTTGCTCTGCGATTCTGGGGTCGAACATGTATGGGTGAATCATTCTGGTTGCCATTTTACAACATTGGACGTTTTCAAAACAATTACCCCACGCGCACTGACGAGTGAGTTGAAACTCATTATAATATGCAAAACTGTTATCCACTCACAGCAGTGGGCCAAGTCCTCAATGCGAGACGCCCAGTAAAAACCGAGTGTTTTTGAGCTAAACTGGGGTAGAAAATAACCTATTACTTATTCATTTAGATTTTTTATTTTTATTTATTTTTTTATTTTTTTTAATGCAAAAACCAAGCGAACGTCATAAATTGATCTCAGACAACAATAAAAAAATTAAAAAGCCAGTTCATGATCCCTTTTAACATCCAATGGTGTAAATCGCGACAGCAGCTTCAGGTTGGTAGTCCAAGACATTGTTGTTTATCTTTACTTCCGGGGTTCTTCGCACCGGAGCCTGACTTCGGTTTCAAAATGGCGGCTTAGTGTCGGCATAGCAGAAACCCTCCACCTTCCCCAGTTCTTCCACCTATATAGATCTGCTACTGGTTATTAATGCTGTTAATGTATGCTGTAATGTACAGCATCAGCGTGTCTATACTTGCTCACAGTGTGTCATGGAGGTATTAGCATTAGCAAGTTCTGTCCTTAATCTGTAGCAGCAGCAGATCTATTCCTGCAAGACCAAATATATGAGTATTGTCATATCCATTACCATGACAAAAATCCTTGAGTTGTCATTGCAGAAATATACTGTAATTCACTTGATTTTAAAATGCTTTTTAAGGGGTAGTCATTGTTACAATGTAAAAATGAATATGCTTTATCTAATCAATAAAATTGTGGCAACAGATTACAAATAATATTATTAATTAAATTTAACAAATTAGAATTTAGTAAAAATCAATCAAATTATTCTTTTATCAAATTATTTAAAATTACTTAAGTCTACACCAAAAAATTAAACAAAAATATCTGTATAACAGACAGACAGTCAAATTTTAATTATTTGATATTATCTTTATTTTATATTGCCAACATTGAAGACACCTGATGTTAACAAGCAGAATCACTGAAGGAGAAAACCATCATTTTAAAGCAAACCTAAAACAAACACTGATCACCATAATGATGACTTAAATGTACTTTTTTGTACGATTTACTCATTTTAAATGGTTAACGTTTTAAGGAATTAATTTGATTAATTATTACTCAATTCTATTAATTAATAAAATTGCCAGTAATCTGTTGCCACAATTTTTTTGACCATTTTCATTTGAATTAAACATTTTCCAAAAGTAATGCTGCTGAGGTTTATTATAAAGTTAACAATAATTGACTAGCCCGACTAACATCAGTAGTTATGATGAATCACAGATGTTATTATTTATTTCCTCAACTGAAATTAACGCTGTTATGAGAGAGAGAGAGAGAGAGAGAGAGCAATGCAATGTTTGCATGTCATTTTGTTCCTGTTCACGCACATAAATGTTATATTGTTCTGACATTTCAGATCTATAATTTTATTGTGCTGTTATGTTCAAAAGTTGATACGTTTTTTGCATTTTGTTTTTGAAAGAAACACTCTTATGCTCACCAATGATGCTCTGATTTAATCAAAAATACAATAACAGTTATATTGAGAACTATTATTTAAAATGCTTTTGATAAAATATATATTTAAAACTGTAATTTATTTCTGTGATTCATCATCATTACTCCAGTCTTCAGTGTCACATGATCCTTAAGAAATCCCTCTAATATGAGGATCTGATGATCAATCTGATTATTAATCAGGAAACCAAGAGATTCTTTAACAGAAAGAGCAGGATTTGTTTGAAATATAAATCTTTTGTAACATTATACACATCACTTTTAGTCAAGCTGATGTATCCTTGCTGAAGTTTCTTTCAGAAAAAAATATTTCTTTACTGATCCCAAACTTTTGAACGTTGAAACGATACAGAATTCAACGAATATTTAGCATTTGATTTCAAAAGCAACTGTTAAATCATTAATATTGCAGCTTGCTCACATGATTCAGATGACACATTGGTATGTCTGTCAGCATGTTGTGGTTGAGTGCAACAGGTTTGCATGTTCTGCAGTTTGACTTTAGTTGAGTTGATTAAGAGAAGACGTGGAGGGAGGTGGGTTAAAACTCGCCAAAGGCAACAGTTTTTGGTGGTGCGTCTTTGATGTGAACGAGTTCTCATGAATAAACATGAAGGGGGGTTGTGTTGGTTGTATTGTGTACCGTTGACATGCCACGTAAAAAAGGGAAAAAAAGTCACAGAGAGGCAGTTAGTCACGGGCCCTTCTTATTGAGCACGTCACCCTTTCACAAGCTGCCCATGGAAGGAAAACAGGGAGTGAAGAGAATTATGGGAAAAGCTCTTTATGTCTGACATGCCAACCCCTCCTCTCTCTTTACTCCACAAACGCACTCTCTCTGTCTCTGACGTTTCTCTGTCACTCTTGTACGTTCTCCCTCTTGTATACTGAAACGTCCGTCACATTGCTTAAGGTGAGGGGACTTCCTGTCGAGTTGTGTGTTTCCAGGCTGGATGACTTTAATGCATCGTAAACACGGAATACATCCTTCGAAAAATCAATGCACAGCAGTAATTAAGATGTGAAGATCAAGATGTACAGCAAAACATTTGGGAAAGTTTATGAGGTCTAATTTTATGTACTACCGTTCTTTTAAAAAAGGGTTACACTTTATTTCGATAGTCACTTTAGACGATTCTACTAATTCTAAGTAACTTTTCAACTACATGTGAAGTAACTCTCATTAGAGTATTAGTATATTATAGTAAACTGTCAGTAGACTGTTAGGTTATGGTTAGGTTTTAGGCTTTGGGTTAGGAGAATACGTTTTCTTGTAGTCGCCAAATTACTTTAGTCAGTTGAATGTCTGTTGTGGGACCAACAAAATAAAGTGTTACTTTACTACTAGTTGACATGTAGTTGAAAAGTTGCTTATAGTTAGTAGAATGTCTAAAGTGGACTATCGAAATAAAGTGTTACCAAAAAAAGTGATTAATACTTTTATTCGTCAAGGAAGCATAAATTGTATCAAATATATATTTTTCATATCCTTAAATATTTGTATTTCAAATAAACACAGTTCTTTTGAACGTCATTCATCAAAGAATCTTGAAAAAAAAAATTCATCACCTGTTTCATCATATTAGAATTTTTTTTGAATTAAGGATCATGCGACACAGAAGACTGGAGTAATAATGCTGAAAATTCAGCTTTGATATACAGTTTACTATATAATCACATAGAAAACCGATATTTAAAATTCTAATATTATTTCATAATGTTTTTACTTTATTTTTGATCAAATAATTGTAGCCTTGTAACCGACCCTAAACTTTTGAACGGTATCTATTTTTCCTTCCCTGTAACTTCAGAATCAAAAAGCCAGTTTTAATGAGGAACACCATAGTCCTCTTTGCTGTTATTTCTCCCCCTTTTTCCCTTTGAGTGCTGATATTTCAAAGTCAGTGGAATATTGGGCGTAGCGTAGATCGGCGTTCACCGGACATCTGTATGGAGACAGATTTTGGCAGTACACGCCTCCTTCAAAGGCCTTAGTGTTGCAGTGGCAGTATTCGTTTTTTTATCTTCCTCCTCTCGCACTTTGAGGACAAGAGCAGATTAGTATGCCATTCCACACACACACACGCACACACACACCCTCTGAAGAAAGCCCTGTGTTCTGGCAGGCCTGTTGATTTATTTCAGTCTCTAAAGATGTCTCCTCACTTCTTGTTTACATTAAAGGTTGAATCTCTTGTGAGACACTGCCTACGTTCTGCTCTCTATCTTTTCATATTCAACTCTTCCATGTGTATCCTGATTTTTGCAATCTGTTGACGACTAGATGCTGCTTACGAGAAACTGAATAGATGAGATCATTGAAAAGAGATTGTGGTTGCCTTGGTAATAACCTTCTGTGTTTGTGTATCATTTGTGTTTCACCACTGGACATCAGCATTAGTAACATTAGACTTTAAGTTAACGGTGTAAATGCAGCGTATGGGGCCAAAAACTGAAATGTGTGTTATTATGCAGAATAGAAAATGTGTTTTATTGTGTGAAAGACCCATTGATAGTTTTATTCCCACTTGTGTGAGCATTGATGACATGTATGTGCTAGTGTACTCCTAAAAGTTGACAAAATAGCCCTTTGCCTGTTTCCTCAAAAACTAACCATTAAGTATTGTTGACATTGTGCACTACACAGACTTTTGTCTAATCAAATACTGTCCTCTAATACACCTGCAAATCATGGTTCATGACTTTAACATTAAAAAAAAGCCTATAGAGTTTAACAGTCGGTTCAGGAAGTAATATCTCTATTCATTTTCTCCATTGGGAAATTATTTTTTAACAATCGTTTATAAAACTTTTAAAGATCCAACTATTTCAGCTTTGTTTTTAAATAATCACGATTAACAATGGAATTTGTAGTGAAAAACTACATTACCCATGATGCTTTACAGAAACTTCCACCAATCAGAGTTGAAACAAGCAAAATATGCTCAAATATCTCATTAGCTCCGCCCACTGTGAAGATGTAATCGAGTCAGTCTTCCTATGCTTCCAAAATACTTAAATATTTGAATATATATATTTATGCATATTTCACAATATATACTGTATGTGGGCTTAATCGGACATTAGTAAATGAGTAATTTTATATTTCTCTATAGTTTTTAATTCGATTATGCTGCTTCATCATGGATTGCAGTTCTTTCCATCATTGAAGCCATTAGGTACATGGTCTTGTACATTTACATTCTTGGCTGATTTTCAAAACATTTTTGGCTTCAAATCAAAGTTTGTAATGTTATGATTTTCCTCATAGCTGATTGGCTTGCTTCATGGCGTATAATGGTTTAATGAAGACTATTTGAAATCCCTACTGGGGGAAATTAATGGGAAAAAAACACAAAAAAAACAACTTCTGGAACCACTGAAAAGAGGGTGTGCACTCTTGCACTTTATTTTAATAATTTTAATATTTAAAAAGGAACAATTCTGATTGATATCACCCACCCAAACCCTGTTTTAAGTCACTGATACATTCAAGCAATTGTTGTTCTTAACCTATCATTATTTTATTTGTGTTTTATTGACATTATTTTGCTTTGCTTTATTGTTTGCTTTGTATTTCCTTCCTTCCTCCCTCTCTTCCTCACTTCCTTCCTTCCTCCTTCCTCCCTCTCTTCCTGCCTTCCTTCCTTCCGCCCTCTCTTCCTTCCTCCCTTCCTCTCCCCTCCCTCTCTTCCTTCCTTCCTGCCTTCCATCCTTCCTCCCTCTCTTCCTTCCTTCCTCCCTCCCTCTCTTCCTTTCCTTCCTCCCTCCCTCTCTTCCTTCCTTCCTCCCTCTCTTCCTTCCTTCCTCCCTCCCTCCCTCCCCTCCCTCTCTTCCTTCCTTCCTGCTTTCTTGCCTTCCTTCCTTCCTCCCCTCCCTCCCTCTCTCTGTCTCTTCCTTCTTTCCTAACTTCCTTACTTCCTTCCTCCATTCCTCCCTCTCTTCCTTCCTCCCTCCCTCCTCCTTCCTCTTCCTTTCTTTCTTCCTTCCTTCCTTCCTTCCTTATTTCCTCCCTCCCTCCCTCCTCTCTTCCTTCCTGCCTTCTTGCCTTCCTTCCTTCTCTCCCTCTCTCTCTTCCTTCCTTCCTAACTTCCTTCCTTCCTCCCCCTCTCTTCCTTCCTTCCTTTCCTTACTTCCTTCCTCCTTCCTCCCTCTCTTCCTTCCTTCCTCCCTCCTCCTTCTCTTCCTTCCTTCCTTCCTTCCTTCCTTCCTTCCTTCCTTCCCTCCCTCCCTCTCTTCCTTCCTGCCTTCTTGCCTTCCTTCCTTTCTCCCTCTCTCTTCCTTCCTTCCTAACTTCCTTCCTTCCTCCCTCTCTTCCTTCTTTCCTTCCTTCCCCCTCCCTCTCTTCCTTCCTTCCTTCCTACCTCCCTTCCTCCCTCCATCTCTTCATTCCTCCTCCCTCCCTCCTCCCTCCCTCTGTTCCCTCCTTCCTGCCTTACTTACTTCTTCCTTCCTGCTCTCTTCCTTCCCTCCTCTCTCCTCCTTCCCTCCTCTCTTCCTCCTTCCTTCTTCCTCCTCCATCTCTCCTTCCCTTCCCTCCTCCCTCTCTTCCTTCCTTCCTTACTTCCTCCTCCATCTCTCCCTCCCTCTATTCCTTCCTCCCTCCCTCTCTTCTCTTTCCGTCCTTACTTCCTCCTCCATCTCTCCCTCCTCTATTCTCCTCCCTCCCTCTCTTCTCTTCCTTCCTTCCTTCCTCCTCCCTCCTTCCTCCCTTCTCTTCCTTCCTCCCTTCCTTCTTTCCTTTCTGAAATTTTCATTATTTTAAGCACAGTGCACACTAATATGAGTCATGATATGTTGAGACGAGAGCGCTCCTGCTGCTTCTCTGATGCATGTTGCCTGTTGCATCCTCAAAGTCACTTATTCGCTGCGACTTTTTCCATTCAGTTTCTATGGAAATGTCTGTGTACTTGATTGGCTGTTTCAGATCGCACAGGAGATTTGCAAACGGACCAACAATAGCCTGCAATAAAAATAAAGTAAATGTAATTTAATTGAAAAGGAAGGTTCTTCTAAAGCGTGCAATGCTTTTATCTGCTGCTGTCTGGAATTCACTTACGGTAATCAGTGCAACTGTAAATTTGTATTACTTCACTCATACGTTCAAGGAAAGAAAACTCTTTTTCAGATCTGAAGAAGAAAATAAAGCACTTAAATGAAATTGACTCAATGTCACAGTTTGGAAGTTATCTCGCTTTAGAGGCAATTATTTCTTTGCCATGTTTTAGCCCAGGGTCAAATCAATGCGACACACAGCCACATGGTTTATGTTAAAGTGTGTGTATTCCCCGATTTGGGAGGTGGATATGGGTGATGTGGAGTGACTCAGAGCACAGTTCCTCCTCTTGACATTTCGCCTTAATGATAATTAATTGCACTGCTTCTATCTAGCATCTCACATATGTGTTTTCCATAGACCCTCCGCATGCTCGAAACTCTGCTCCACTCACAGACAGTAATGTGATTTATTCCTAATGTTACAAACGAGATTGAACTCCTCTGGAAGATGGATTGGGGTCCTTCAAGTCCTTTCTCGCCACAAAAGTCTGCGGCGGTGACATCATAAAGGATGGGAGGAATAATAAAGGAGACTGTACAAGGTGGATTGTGGGATAGCTGGGGAACACTTTTATGACGACTCGCTCTTAGACGTGACCGCACACACATGGTATGCCTGACGGATCCGAGTCGGGGCTAATTGCCATGTGTGCTGTTGAATATACCATTGTTAGGATGGAAAGCAAGGCCTGTTTTGTTTTAAAGTGACATTTTGTGCTTTTTTTCTGCTTTTGTAGCCCCAGAAAGTTGATTATCGGCAAATCCCAGTACATGCAAGTAAAAAAAACAATTCTTTTGCGTTTGTTAAAGTTTAGCTCTGTCGCTGCTGCACCAGTTGCTCATTTAGAAATGAATTCCTCTTCCAGCCATGACAAAAAGCAATTAGAGCGTATAGTTTCTCTCTTTTTTTTTCCCTGTCTATTGCTTCAATTTATGATGCCGGTAAATAAAGGATGCAAATGAGTCTCATCATTTTAGATCTTCGGGGAACTCAATATTTCGGCTGACTGATCAGCGCGCGCATGTGACTGTGCAACTGCTTTAGTATTTATATCAGGGAGCATCAGCATGCGTGTGTGTGTGTGTGTGTAAGGTTTGTTTTTTAAGTCTTCACTCAGATCCAGCTGAGACGGATTGAAAGCACGGGCCTGAGTTATGAAGGGCGGTTTGGGTGATGTAGTTTTAATAATCGTACTTTCTGGGTGGAGGATCTCTGCGTGACCCTGCGCTCCATGGGGTCTTCCAGCTGTGTGTGTGAATCTCCGCTTCCACGGGATCCTCCTGGGACTGGGATTACATCTAAACTCACAATGAAAGGCTGTAGGACACAAGTCTGGGACTGAAATAAAGCAGATACGGGCTCGCTCACGTAATTGGTGGTTTGTTCAGTATACTCAGAAATGGTTCACTTGGACATGAACATGCTGTCATTATTTACCCATATTGTTCCAAAACAGTACAGAGTTTCTTTCCTCCTCGGAAAACAAACATTTTATAAAATTGTACAGGCCGCTGTTTTTATACAGTTGAATGGGGAATGAAGATTTTAAACTTAAATAAAGCAAAAAGTGTTACTGATTTTCCACATATTTATATTATGAAAATAGTGCAATGGTTTTAATGAACTTTTTATTTCAGTTTTATTTAAAGGAGTAGTTCACTTTAAAAAAAAAAATAATAATAATAATTTGCTGATAATTTCCTCACCCCCACGTCATCCAAGATGTCCATGTTTTTCTTTCTTCTGTCGAAAAGAAATTAAGGTTTTTGATAAAAACATTCCAGATGATTTTTCTCCATATAATGGACTTCAATGGGGTTCCAAACGGGTTAAGGTTCAAATGAGAGTTTTAGTGTGGCTTCAAATGGCTTTAAACGACACCAGACAATGAATAAGGATCTCATCTAGGACCCTTCGAGTCATGATTTGAAAAAAAGATTTGTTCATTTTGATGGACGAGTTTAAACAGAAGAGTCACGATCATCACAGAACAGAGCAAGGCGAGCATTTGTGCTTATTCATTTATTTAATTTAATATAACTTATTATATTTATTTAATATTTATTTATTTTTGAAATGACCGCTCCGTTTCGGTAGATAAGACCCTTATTCATCATCTGGTGTCGTTTAAAGCCCTTTGAAGCTGCACTGAAACTCATTTGGACCTTAAACCCTTTGGACCCCATTGAAGTCCATTATATGGAGAAAAATCCTGGAATGTTTTCATCAAAAACCTTAATTTCTTTTCGACTGAAGAAAGAAAGACATGGACATCTTGGATGACATGGGGGTGAGTAAATTATCAGCAAAGTTTTTTTTTTTTTTAAGTGATTCTACTTCTTTTATGACTGACTATATTATCTAGATTTTTTTGAAATAGTGTTTATAAGTTAAGTTGAGAGTTTAATAGGTTTACATCAATATCAGTTCAAACTGTGAATTCAGTTCCACGAATCATTTCAATTTATTGATATACATGCAGTGTGAATGTATTTAATGTATTAAAAATGTTTTGGTGAAAGTGAAACTATTTGTAGTTGGTGCATTTAAGTTAAAATTAATAAGTATTATACTTCTTTTAATGAAAAGGTGTTTGGAAAAAAACATGCCTTGACTATTTTAACTAGACTTTTAACAACATTAAATACATTTTTTGAAAACTATTTCAAAGTAAATGCATAAATGTCACAGCCTGCCCTATTTAACAGTACATTAATCACTCATAGTTAAATGAAGGTTTTATCATCTTCCCGGTGTGAGTGTTTTAAGCACACTCATTAAGCAATAATCTCTAACTATGCAACATCTTGACATACACTCTAAACCAATGCAACTGCAATGAACGCACAAAAAATATTAGATTTCCACCCACCACCTGGAACGCTGTCTCAGTCAAACCCCACCTCTGAAAGTGTCATCGGCGCTGACCAGACGCCCACATTACTGAGGAAATCCCCTGTATTTGTTGTTGTTTTTGAAATGGGATGTCCTAAATGGGTTTGACAATGAAGATGACATATGCACTGTGTGTATGTGGCCAGCCCTTTTGATATTAGAGATGGGCCAAGAGGAAGCTGGCCAGTGCTGAGTTCTTCACAGACGCTTGTGGGTATTTTATGCATTTTAAGCACAACATTAGTTTACTCATTTTAGACCATTTTGATGTTGTGAAACATCCAGTGGATACCAATTGGATGATGCTGGAATTTTATTGAATTGGTTTAAAATTAGTATAGTCATTGATTTGACATTTGTATACATGTATTATATAGTTAACAACACTTTAGTTTAGGATCAAATTGCGTATTATCATGCAAATTAGTAGGATTTTGGCTGTTTATTAGTACTTATAAAGCACATATTAATGCCTTATTCTGCATGACCATATTCTACATCCCTTAATCCACCCAATACCTAAACTTAACAACTATTAATAAGCAGTTAGGAGTTCATTGAGGCAAAAGTCATAGTTACTATAGTAAATTAATAGTGAGAATTGGACCCTAATCTAAAGTTTGTCCATAATATTATTATCAAATAAAATATCTTTCTTTAATATATATATATATATATATATATATATATATATATATATATATATATATATATTAGGGCTGTCAACCGATTAATGCGCGATTAATTGCATCCAAAATAAAAGTTTGTGTTTACATTATATATGTGGGTGCAACGTGTATAATTATTTTGAATATATAAATACACACATGCATGCATATTTAAGAAAAAAAAAAATATTTATATATATAAATATAATTATATATAAATCTATATACATGAAAATATTTATTTGTATATGTGTATGTATGTGTGTATATGTATATACAGTATATGTATGTATATATATGTATGTATATATATATGTATGTGTATATATATATATATATATATATATATAAGGGCTGTGCAAAAATTAATTCGATTAATCGCATCCAAAATAAAAGTCTGTGTTTACATAATAAAGTCTGTGTTTACATAATATATTTGTGTGCTGTATATAATTTTTTTGTTTATATAAATACACACGCATATATATATATATATATATATATATATATATATATATATATATATATATATATATATATATATATATATATATATTAGAAAATGTGTTATTCAAATATATACTATTTATATTTATATAATATTATATTATAGATTATGTATTTATATATATATATATATATATATATATATATATATATATATATATATATATCATTCAGAATCTAAGTGCAAATAATTCTTAAATATATACATGCACTGCATAGGTATTTATATATACAAAATAATTATATACAGCACACACAAATATATAATGTAAGCACATTTTTTGATGTATTTTGTATTTTGGATGCATTTAATCGCAATTAACTTTTGCACAGCCCTAATATATATATATATATATATATATATATATATATATATATATATATATATATCTATTAGATATGTTTTAATTTCTGTTTTTTGTATTTTAACAAAACTGATATTTGAAAAAGAGTTTACCAAAACAAGTTTTGTTTTGCAAACAACATTACTTGGACACTTTTGTTTGTCTTTGACTCGTGTAATTTTTTTGACCATCATTCTATTATCTTTTTAAATTTGCAGTTAATTTTGGATCATGCTGATATCATAATAGTTACCCAAATATTAACTCAGAAAATGCGGAAGCACGCCTGGCTCTGTGTGTGATTTGACATGTTTTAAAAACGTATTTATAATTTTATTTAGAGCTTTTCACAATACATGCAAATGACTCATTGTGTTCTTCAGCATGCAGCATTTGCATCAGCCGCCGTGTTAAATCTGTTAATTGAACTATCCTGAAGCCTTGTTCCTGTCATCGAGCGCTTTTCTCTACAAAAATGTTGCTCGCTGCATTGTCACTTTTTGTTTGTGTGTACAATACTTTTTTCGTATGTGTGTGTGATTTAAAGCACACAAAGCTTTTCCATCACCATGTCACAATGACAGTGATGAAGTGCCTGTCGACTGGTAGTTTTCTCTGATTAAAAAAACAACTGTCAAAACATAATATAGTAGCTTTTAATCATGTGGCTGATGACAGCAATTGACAGCATTGTGTTCATTCTCTTCTCCAAAACCCCCTTCTTCACTTACTGTCTTCAGTAACACACACTCTCGTACACTGTCTTATTGTAAGATAGTCGTATTAATACTCACTTATAATTGGGCTTTGACTCCTGCCATTAGATAACATTAGCTGAAGAATCTCTGATCACTCGAGGGACAGTCCTGTATTCAGACGAGCCGCAGTCACTCAAAAACACTGGGTTGTTTCAACCCAACTTTGGGTCAAATGTGGACAAACCCAGGTGTTGGGTTATTTTTTGTAAAATATTTGACCTAAAATTTGACCTAAAATTGGGTTGAAAACAAGCATTTTTTACAGCGTAACCTTTCACCCCCCTTCACTCTAAAAAATGCTGGGTTGTTTTAACCCAACTTTTGGTCAAATGTGGACAAACCCAGGTGTTGGGTTATTTATTTTTTTCTTATAAAATATTTGACCTAAAATTTCTCTATATTTGACCTAAAATTGGGTTAAAACAACCCAGCATTTTTTAAAGGGTAACCTTTAACCTCCTCTTCACTCTAAAAAATTCCTGGGTTGTTTTAACCCAACTTTGGGTCAAATGTGGACAAACCCAGGTGTTGGGTTATTTTTATTTTATATTTTTAATAAAATATATGACCTAATATTTCTCCATATTTGACCTAAAATTGGGTTAAAACTAGGGATGCACCGATGCATCGGCTGAACATCGGTAACGGCCGATATTTGCCTTTTTAACAGCCATCGGGAAATAAAAATGACATTCGCCGATGTTTATGTGTCATGAGCGCTGTGCTCAGGAGAAACTTTTTCCCCTCTTTTAATTTGGGCGGGGGGAGATACTGAGATGGAAGAGGGAGTCGGGACCCGTTTTTGAATGTTATTTTTCAGAAAATAACTTGTCATAAATAGGGATGGGTACCGAAACCCGGTATTAAACGTGCCCCGGTGCTGAATTTTGAAAGACCGCTGTATCGATAAGCTCGGACACGGTTCTGCTGTCGGTACTGGAGAAATTAAGAAAATACACGTAGGCTACTATTTATTATTCCTAAGACGTTATCTTGAACATGTTTATCTCGCCAGCCATTTCTATATATAAACTATATTTTAATTAAACCATTTATCTGTGATGCAAATTTGCTATTCGCAGTTCAGAAAGAGAGAGAGATCTCTCACGCGGAGCCACAGCACGCGCAACACGACAGCCCTTGCTTAATGGGTGACAATGAGGACAGCACTAAACATTCAAACTAGGTTTCACTTTAGATCTGGGATATTATTCTAATTTAATTTTAGATTTCGGCTTCCAAAGATTATAAAAAGAAGATATTTGAGATAAAACCGTTAAAAACGAGACGCATCTGTCCAGCGCAACTTCCTTCACAGCGCTGCGCTGTCAGTTCTTCCTAAAACCCAAATGTACCATCAGAATCAGCACGATCGGCGATTGTTGCAAAATGCTGTCTCTACTGTTGCTAGATAAAAAAATGGCTATTAAACACGTATGAATCGGATAAGTGCATTTGCTTGTGCCATGTAAGCAGACAAATCGGATATTCACCAGTAAATGCGAGTCGTGCGTCATTAAAAACTGCGCGAGCCGCGCGATGGAAGAAAGGATACACACAGTGGAGCAATGCGGAGGTCTCATGTCTTCTGAGTGTTTGGGGTGAAGAGTGCAGGCAAAAATGCAGGGTTGTTACAGAAATAAATCTGTATTTTTCACGAGATATATGAGGCATGCATCGTTTTAAGTGCTAGTGGCTACAGTGCCTCTCCTCTTTTTTCTCCGCTGTGAGACCAATGTTTTGATGACTTTACAAAATATTGTGGAAAGAAACACTGGATAATTTTATTCGCATCTGCATCCATTGAATTTCGTGCTGTTTTATCAGGGTCAGAACTGCATTTGGTAGTTTCAGCAGTGTATAGTGTAAATACAAAAATCGGATATGGGTCACTTTTAAAAGATGATGTAAGCAGGTCGTCAAAAAAATCGGATATAGTCAGAAAATCGGATTTAGGCATCAAGACCTGCAGTGTAAATGCAGCCTAATAAACCTGCTGACGATTCAGCCATTAATGCAAATCAAACAAAAGGCAGAGAAAATCACTCACAGCTCTATAAATAAGGTTATAATGTCAACCAGAAAGTGACATCAAAGGTTGTTTTTGTTTCATAAATTGGTCTGATTAAATTTGTTCTCATTCTAGGATAGTGTGATCAATAGCCGAAAGATTTGTATGTTTCAGTGGCATAAAATAAGGAATATTAACAAAAAGAAAAAAAAAAAAACATCGGCCATCGGCCAAGTTGTTATGTTAAACATCGGTATCGGTATTGGCCCAGAATTTCCCAATCGGTGCATCCTAAAACAACCCACCATTTTTTAGAGCGTAACCTTTCACCCACCTTCACAAAAATGCTGGGTTGTTTTAACCCAACTTTGGGTCATATGTGGACAAACCCAGGTGTTGGGTTATTTTTATATATATATATATAAATATTTTACCTACAATTTCTCCATATTTGACCTAAAATTGGGTTAAACCAACCCATCATTTTTTTTAGAGGGTAACCTTTCACCCCTTCAAAAAATGCTGGGTTGTTTTAACTCAATTTTGGGTCAAATATGGAGAAACCCAAATGCTGGATTTAAAAATGCAATTTAAAATTGTAACCCAATGGCTGGGTTTGTCCTTATTTGACCCAAAATTGGGTTAAACCAACCCAGCATTTTTTCAAGTGTTACTTTTTTAATTAAGACAAGATTGTTCTGTCTTTTTAAAAAAGCATGTTCTACTTTATTAAGTAAGTTCTTGAGTAGGCACAATAACAGAAGAGGAGTTTAATATGGAAAGGAAAGCAGGAGGTGCGGCTGCTAGAGATTTGAATCGACTGGTACAGGAACGCAGCAAACGCCTGGATCTATAAAGCAGATTATTCGGTTTCTGATGGCGGCCTGGAATGTCTCACTGCTTTCCCTGCAAGTTTTAATGTAATTGTGCACCATATCAGGTATTAAAAACTTTTCTCGTCCTCCCACTCCATTCCTTTTTTCCCATTCTATGTTGGATAAGATGCGTCGTAGTATTGGATCCTGATACCTTTATGCTCAGAAAGGAAAATGAGAAAGTGCGTCTAGTTCAGTAAATCAATGGCTCTCTCAAATAGTAGCTTAATATGTTATACAAATTTAAAATTAAGTTAACTTAATCCACAGTTTATTAAACAGAAGAAGGGATCACATCGCTGTATATTTAAACTGATTTGACTGATTTATTGAAAATCCCCTTAAAATAAGATTTTGCTCACAAATGCTCAGTTATGATAATAATGTCTTGTGGGTCGCAGCATAACTAAAACATGTATATTCACAAGGCTTGGGAATCGTAAGGTTTTATGAGTGGTTTTATGAGTGTGGTTCTCATTCGCCTTAATGATTCTGGTTCTGTCAATACATATTTTAGCACTTGTACAGAAAACAGAAAAAAATCTAAAGTCAATCCAAACAAAAACACTTGTCGTGAATACTTCTTTAAAATATATTTTTTTATAGTCTTGTTAGAGATTCAGAAATGAAATCAAATAATTGCTCCAAATCATATAATAAATAAAATGTAAAATATGGAAATGTATCTCATTTATGCAGTGATTACAATAATGTAATATACTATATATATATATATATATATATATATATATATATATATATATATATATATATATATATATATATATATATATATATATATATATATATATATCTATGTATGTATGTATATATATATATATACATATATATATGCAGGTTGTTTCAACTTTTGGTCAAATATGGACAAATTGAAATGTTGGGTTAAAAATGTAAAGTTGAAAGTTAGGTTAATTTTAAATTACATTTTTAACCCAAAATGTATTATGTATG
>JAQIUQ010000729.1:335000-465000 GCA_030378365.1 Hybognathus amarus | reverse complement strand
GTCGAAATGAAAGTAAGGTTTTTGATGAAAACATTCCAGGATTTTTTCTCCATATAATGGACTCTACTGGGAACCAAACAGGCTTTAAAGGGCTTTAAACGATGAATATGATTTCAGTTCGTGACTCTCCTGTTTGAACTCGTTCATCAGTGAACAAATCTTTTTTCGTATCATTTGGTTCATTCAATGAACGAATTGAACAAGTTGACTCGAAAAAAGATTTGTTCATTTTGAAGTAAACGAGTCACGAACACGCATCACAGAACAGAGCAAGGCGACCATTTGAGGTTATAAAACTAAAACCTTTTTTTTTTGTTAATGAGTGATCGTTTTGCTTGATAAGACCTTTATTCATTGTCTGGAATCATTTAAAGCCCTTTGAACAGTTTGCAGTTTGCACTGAAACTGTCTTTTGTACCTTGAACCTTTTGGTTCCTATTGAAGTCCATTATATGGAGAAAAATCCTAGAAAGTTTTCATCAAAAACCTTGATTTCTTTTCGACTGAAGATAGTAAGACATGGACATCTTGGATGACATGGGGTGAGTAAATTATCAGCAAACATTTTTTTTTAAATGTGAACTACTCCTTTAAGTGAATGTAAATGCATGTGTAACAGTACAATAGATCCATGAGTCAGGTCTTAAAGTGACAGCAGCCTATATGTTGATATTAAAAATATCTATATGGCAGTTTTTCCCCATGGTATCGATGTTAAAGTTGTGGCCATTGAAAAACAGACTCGTTAGTACCTTTGGAAAACCACTAGCCACAAAAGTTAACGTCAAGCCCTGGTAATATTTATGCATTTATTATGTTCAGAAAGATTCACGCCCATTTTGCCGATTTCGTCTCGTGGTCGTAGTTGTAGCCCGGTGTGGACAGACAAATATCTTGTTGCTGGAATCGTATCACATTGCGTCTAGTTATTAACGTTGGTCTTCTCTTTCGCTGGTTTCCAGATATGGTGCGGAAAAGAATCCCCCTTTGAGAAGCTTCGGCAGTGAAGAAGAGAAGGCGAGGCGGTGGCGGCCGAGGCCACGGGCCCAGAAGAGCGGGAACACGGGGAGCCAGGCCTCAGAGCCCGAAGAGCAGGAGGAGCCGTCCTCTCCTGGCCCCATCAAACCAGACAGACCTGACTTACATTACTCCAGCCACAACCTGGCAGCGTCCTACTCCAGCCGCGAGGGCACTGATAGCGAACCGCAGGACTCCGCCAACTCCCCAACAACCTCTGACCCGGGTGAGAGAGTGGACGGCGAGGACGAGCGTATAGATCTGAGGCCTAACACGCGGTCGAAGCGGCGTCATCGTCAGTAACGGAGAGGACACACACAGCCCACTCGCTTTCCTGGGCTCCGCCAGCCCTCGTGGTGCTGCAGTCGAAGTTCAAAGTCCCTCCCGTTACTCTTCATCCTCTGAGGCCGATCGGGGGAGCGGAAGACGCCCCTAGTCCTCTGGGAGCGGAGACAGGAGCACCTCCACCCACCTCGCCCAAACTACAAGACTTTAAGTGCAACATTTGTGGGTACGGCTACTACGGCAATGACCCCACGGACCTGATCAAGCACTTTCGTAAGTACCATTTGGGCCTGCACAACCGAACACGGACAGACGCAGAGCTGGACAATAAGATTTTGGCACTACACAACATGGTTCAGTTTACAGCCCAGTCACAGGCCAAAGACTCAGCGCGCCTCCTCGGCCAATCGGCTCAGAGCGGATCCGTGGCAGAAGCAGGGTCGCCCAGGTCCTCCGTACTCGACGGCACCTACGACGTGCAGGTAATCACCAAGGGATGAAACGTTTTTAAATGCACCTTTTAATTCATCACTTTAAAGGACAACTCCGGCGCAAAATGAACTTTTGGTCTAATTACACATTGTTACCTAGTCAACCGTTATCTGAGATTTGTTTTCATGATTGCCGAATGTAAATAGTTTTATCTCTAAAAACAGTTTAGCCTATAACGCTCAGTATAACGCTTGTATATAGGCCATAGAGTAATGACAAATGAAAATCGCTTGTTATTATCACTAACAAGGCTTAAAATAGCCCCACAGTAACACGGTAGCATAATAAGGGTCCCTACATTCAAACCGAAGCATTGAGAACTTTGTCAGTGTCCATACAGTTTAATAAGAAGATATTTTATCCACACAGTCAACTTCGCGAATACAGGAAGAAGCCATCTTTAAATAATAGTCTCTACCAGTCGATCTACGAACGCCAATCCAAGTGCGCTGGTGAGATGTGCATAAGGTGATAAGGTGAGCGCGAACAGTAGGCAACATGTACATATTGAAGAGAAGAAAATGGTTAGTGTTGTGTGTTTCTTCCGGAAACAACGGACTATATGAGATTCTGCACAGTTCAGCGCACTTGGATCGGCGTTCGTAGATCGACTGGTAGAGACTATTATTCAAAGATGGCTTCTTCCTGTATTCGCGAAGTTGACTGTGTGTATAAAATATCTTATTATTAAACTTTATGGACACTGACAAAGTTCTCAATGCTTCGGTTTGAATCATAGGGACCCTTATTATGCTGTTTACAGTGTTACTGTGGGGCTATTTTGAGCCCTGTTAGTGGTAATAACAAGCTATTTTTATTTGTCATTACTCTTTGCCCTATATACAAGCATTATACTAGCATTTTAGGCTAAACTGTTTTTAGAGATAAAACTATTTACATTCGGCAATCATAAAAACAAATCTCAGATAACGGTTGAGTAGGTAACAATGTGTTATTAGACCAAACGTTCATTTTGCGCCGAAGTTGTCCTTTAAAGGAGTAGTTCACTTATAAAAAAAAAAAAAAACTTTTGCTGATAATTAGGGCTGCAACGATTAGTCAGTCATTGTCGATAACGTCGACAAAAAATTGTCGACAAATATATTTGTTGTCGAGTAGTCGTTTGATCTCACGTGACCTAATATAAGGGCGTCCAATATCGCGATTTGACTGCTGTGGCGCTAGAGTGTAATGCAGCCCTTTACAAATGCAAGTGCGGTAAAAGAAAAAACAGCGCGAATTTATGACTGAGTGCAAACGAATCCGAACTAGCAAGGTTTGTGGGCCTCTTAAACAATGCTTAGAGAGCATTTGTATGTGATTTGAGGTGGACTGAAATCTGAAAGTTCATTAAAACCACTATTTCAAAAGTTGAACTGATTTTCTTTTTTTATGTTATAGTAATAAATATACAACTCAATGTTTTAACTAATTGAAAAAGCTGAATAATCATTCCAAACTTAATGATTACCTGGCAAATTAATCGATGATTAATCGTTCTAATAATCGTTAAATTAATCGGTCCCACTTTATATTAAGTGGCTTTAAGTACTGTGTACTTACATTGAAATTAATAATTTGATACAATGGACTTATTGTGTACATACATGTTTTTACATTGTACTTATATTTTAAAAATACCAGCATGTAATTACAGCTGTAATTAATTTATGTAATTACATTTGTAACTACACAGTTGACCCTTCTCTCACACCTTAACCTACCCTTAAACTGACCCATACCACCACACCTGTCCCTAACCTTACCCGTATCATGCCTCAATAGCAGCAAAAGTGTTTTACAATGCAACCATATTAATACGTTGTACTTATTTTTCGATGTAAGTACATAGTACTTAAAGCTACTTAATATAAAGTGGGACCGAATAACCGATTATCAAAATAATCGTTTGTTGCAGCCCTACTGATAATTTACTCGCCCCCATGTCATCCAAGATGTTCATGTCTTTCCTTCTTCAGTCGAAAAGAAATTAAGGTTTTTGATGAAAACATTCCAGGATTTTCTCCATATAATGGACTTCAATGGGGTCCAAACGGTTCAAGGTCCAAATGAGAGTTTCAGTGCAGCTTCAAAGGGCTTTAAACGACACCAAACTATTAATAAGGGTATTATCAAGCGTAACGAACGGTCATTAAAAATTGTTTAAAAAAAGTTAACGTTTTATAAGCACAAATGCTCGCTTGCTCTGTTCTGTGATGATCGTTGACTCTCCTGTTTGAACTCGTTCATCAAACTGAACAAATCTTTTTCGAGTCATGACTAGAAGGGTCCTAGATAAGACCCTTATTCATCGTCTTTTAATTTATTTTCAACTGAAGAAAGAAAGACATGGATATCTTGGATGACATGGGGGTGAGTAAATAATCAGCAAAAGTTGTTTTAAAAGTGAACTACTCTAACAATACTAGAAGGTAGTGCATATGTGTTTTTATGCATTTTGGAGTTTTGCGTCATTCCTCTTGTCATCTGTATTGAAATCAAATCAAGTCCCCTGTTTGCCTCTTCTTATTCAATTCACAATTCAAAGCAACTTTACAAAAAACAGTCACATTACAATTTAAAGTGATCTGTTATTAGCGAATAATTTAGATATGCATTTCAGAAATGTACATATACAATTTCACAGTTAGCTAAATATGTAATTAAAGGCGGAAACAATGAGTTTATTGAAGTAATGAATACTTGTTTGTTAACAAATGATTATGCATGTTGATTCAGAGTTTGCGCTTATGTAGAGCCCATTTCAGTCTCGATACGACAGCTGCCTATGTAGAAAGCAAGGCGCCTCCTTATGTTCTGGAGCACAGACCCATGGGTCATTAAGGCTTAAAAATGATGTATGCACATGCAACAGTGAAACTTACACAGTGCAACAGAATAAAACCACTAGATGCATGGTAACCATATATGATGCATGCAAAGTCATGCACACGCAGAAACTCACACACTGATAAACATGGGCTGAATTAATTCCGAAATTTTGACTAGTCCTAGTAGAGTGTGCATGTGTTTTAAAATAATGAATAAGCAATCGAGCAGCTCCATTGAAATTGAAATAAATGCGTCATTTGTCATATCACCTTGGTGATTTAGGATTTATAAAAACAAACAAACAAAAAATGTGAAGGAGATTAGAGTGGATCATGCTGGCACACTGTATTTGGCTTTGTTTCTGTGACTTTTGGCTGATTTATCATGGCACTAGTCTCACTGTATCATGTTTAAATGGAGTATTATGAACAGTTGCCTGCTTTGCACATGTGCATGCACTCAATCAAGCAAGCACACAGCGCAGCTTAGAGTACCTAGGTTTTTCTCTTCTAATAACACCAGCCACCATCTTTTTCAATTCAACATCAGCCTGTCTACAAATTGTCTGTAATACCGTATAAATTCTTAGGAAAAGTTTGAATAATGAGTCTATTCAGAATTCGTTCCTAGTGGAATTTTCCATGCAGTAATATCGACAACTGCGATTTCTCATTTTCCCAATGAAAAAAAAGGGGAAAAGAGCGTAGGGAAGCTGGTGTGGGGAGCCAGTGAAAACACAGCAGTCGATTTATTTTAAACGATGGGTAATGAACAGATGTCATAGTCATTTATCTGCCCAACTTTCAGCACGGTTTCACTCTTCACTTCAACAATGTCATGTTTACAATTTAAGCGGCATATTTAAGTTCGTGTTTCTGCGGAAAGAGCCAAGTTTTGGATGCGATTTTAGCTTGAGTTTCGGTGCTGGGTGGATTTTGCCCAGTTTACCAACCAGATGTAATGATGTTAATTATTGCTAACTCATTGATGAATTAAATAGTTTACACTCTAAACAATGCTGGGTTGTTTTAACCCAAATTTGTGTCAAATATGGACAAACCCAAATGTTGGGTTATAAATGTAATTTAAATCTTTTTTAAAAAAAATTTTAATTACGTTTTTACCCAACATTTGGGTTTGTCCATATACCCAAATTTGGTTTGAAACAACCCAGCATTTTTTTTAGACATATTACACACATATATTTAATGTTTTTATAAAATTTTTATTTATTTAATATCATAAAATAACTCAACTTCAATTAAGTCACAAAACTCCAGTGTGTATAAATTAGGGCTGGGCAATGATTAATCGCATCCAAAAAAAAACTTTGTTTTTACATAATATATGTAATATATATAAATACATATAAAAAAATATATGTATAAATACACAATATACACACACATATATATATATATATATATATATATATATATATACACACACATCCATGTATATATTGTAAGAAAATATTTGCATGCATATACTGTATGTGTGTGTATATATATGTATATATATATGAATAGTTCAGATGCAAAAGCCTCTAAGTGCCATTTGAAATTTTCTTCTAAAATCACCATTTTTTATCAAGCTACTATTTAAGTTCAGTAATTTCCCTTAAATGGCAATGAAGATTACCTATTAATTGTCATTTAAGTGAAATTACTGAACTTAAGATATACAAGCTTGATAAAAAATGGTCATTTTAGAAGAAAATTTCAAATGGCACTTAGAGGCTTTTGCATCTGAACTCTTCAAGATATAAAATTAAATTTATATTAAATATAAATAGTAATATTTTATATATTAATAAAATTTTTTTCTTTAATATATACATGCATATGTGTGAATCTTTATATACAAAATAATTATACACAGTACAAACACATATATTATGTAAACACAAACTTTTATTTTGGATGCAATTAATCACGATTAGTAGCCCTAGTATAAATATGCATTTTTGGCAAAAAATATGCATTTTTTTGAACAATAAATAATAATTGTATTTACTTTGTTCATCACATTTCTTTTTTCATAGATCTTTTATTGTTATGCAGGATATTTTATAGCCCCCCCCCCCTATTTATTTATTTTTTTGAGAAAATATTCCTTGTCTGTGTCACAACTGCAGTCTGCTTGACGTTTACATTTACTCATTTTAGCAGACAAAGATTTAAATTCAGTCGCTCAGACAGGTGATACAGAGCAACCAGCTGAGCCTTTAAATTGGTCCACTTTGTATCTGTAATATGCATGTGTAGAATTACAGTCAAGCACACATTACACTTTGCAGTGGGTGTTTATTTAATCATTGCTTGAACATACAGCTCAGGGGCTGCTCAGGGGAAAGGGTCTGTCTGCGCTGTGACATTCCTTGAGTGTTTTGTCTGGAGCATGACGTTGAATTCCCCACAGTGCGTATCAAGCTCAAGACCTCCCACTCATACTCTCTTCTGACTGTGACTGCCAGCTATATTCCATATGCATGCCTATAGGCTGAACTTTTATTGCATATTAAGCCGTTGGTATGCATGTGTGTTTTTAAATATGCATGCAATTATACTGATTTAAAGGGATAGTTCACTTGGAAATTCATTTTTAATGTTTTAGCTTACCTCAAGGGCATCCAAGATGTAGGTGTCTTTGTTTCCGCAGTAGTTTCAATTTTGATATTTTTAGGTCAAACCGTTCTTGTCTGTCAGTCATATAATGCAGGTCTATGGTCACCCCCTCAAAGAGCATGCACAGAGAAGTCCAAATTAAACCTGATTTAATGACTCGTACTTGTAAGTACACATTAATGGCTTAAGACACGAAACGAGCGGTTTGTGTGAGGGAAACGAACAGTATATAAATAATTTTTACTTCTTGTAACCACAGCCACGTCGCAAGTGATCTGAAGGCACGGGTGCTTCGGTCTGCGGCGGAAGTGATCTCACGCGGTTGCGAAAAAAAAAATCAACGTTGTCTGTTGATATATCGAAATCATCTTCCATTGCAATATCCTGTATATCTAAATATGTTTAGATCTTCACAGTGAAGGATAACACTTCTGAAATCTCTGTGTAAACAATGAGTGATGTACACAGCGAGAGATCACTTCCGGGGCTTTCCGGCATTTGCACAGACCGCGCCCTCAGATCACTTGGACATGACTGTGATTACAAGAGGTAAAAACAATATAAATACTGTTTGTTTTCTCACACAAACCGCTCGTTTCGTGTCTTAGGCCATCAATGTGTACTTACATTTGCGAGTCACTAAATCATGTTTAATTTGGACTTCTCTGTGCATGCTCTTTGAGGTGGTGACCATAGACCTCCATTATATGACAGACAGACAAGTACGGTTTCAAATATCCAAATTAAAAATACTGTGGAAACAAAGACACCTACATCTTGGATGCATTTGAGGTATGCTAAAACATATGAAAAAATAATTTCAAAGTGAACCATCCCTTTAGGATAGTTGAACTATCCCTTCAGATTTAATTTGTTAAAGAATCAGAACTAAAGTCACACCTGGATATTATTAATCAGAAAAGATCAATTTCGTCTCTGCATGCATGGGTGCTTTTCTCTTCCACTCGTCTACAGGTTTCACATGTTCCCCATCTGCTCGCTGGAGGATTTTTAAATTCTCAGTGCTGAGAAGTAATAAGAACATAAAATGTGATTTGCCTTTGTGTGGTGATAACCGCTGCCTCGGTTATTGAAAGTCTGTTGTGTGTCTTATTATATCAGACTTCTATTTCACTGTAATCCTCTGTAACTCACGGATGATTGTTCTCATTTTCTTTCTTTGTCACCCCTCCCTGCTCTCACAGGTAACGTTAGCCGGCACCTTTATCGGAATTGGGAGGAAGACGCAAGATTGTCAGGGCAACACCAAGTATTTCCGCTGTAAGTTCTGCAACTTCACCTACATGGGAAGCTCCTCTGTAGACCTCGAGCAGCATTTCCTCGCGACGCACCCCAACAAGATGAAGAGTCCGCCTCCGTCAACCCCAACCCTGACGACAAGTCCTCGACTGAGCGGAAGGGGAACTGCCTACCACGGATTGGGACGGATGAGCAAGGAAAGTGGGCGGATCGGGGTGGCGGTACGGGCCGAAGACGACTCTGTTGCTGGATACTCTGTACCAATCCGTGCATCAGACTCTCCTGGCCTCACTGAAGGAGACGCTCCCGCGGCGTATTACTGGTGCAAGTATTGCAGCTTTAGTTGCGAATCCGCCAGCGCCTCTAGGCTTCTAGAGCACTATGAGAAAGACACGGTCAGGCGGCCGTCAGGGAGGGAAGTCCGGTGGAGAGAGACCGAAAGACACGTGACGGAAACTCACATTTACGGAAAAAGAGAAGACTGGAGGGACAGGCGAACCGGAAACTGTCGTAACCAGTTATAATTGCCAGTTCTGCGACTTCCGCTACTCGATGACACACGGACCGGAGGTCATCGTCGTCGCGCCGCTTTTGCATCACTACCAGCGTGTTCACAGCATTCACAAGTGCACCATTAAACATTGCCCGTTCTGCCCGCGTGGGCTCTGCACCCGAGAAGCACCTGGGCGAGATCTCGTACCCCTTCGCTTGCCGAAGAGCTCCTGTTCACACTGTGCTCTTCTTCTTCTGCAACTGACATCTGGAGGAATCGACCCCGTCCCGTCCCCGCCAGCTCCCAGAGGGTCCGTCACACACCTGTGTGACCAGTGCCCTTTCACCTCCACTGATATCGACTTGCTTCTCTTGCACTATGACAGCGCACACACCTCTCACACCTTACTAGAAGTCAAGCCAGAGGAGGAGGGATCGGGGGATCCAGCGGGACCAGGGCGGGATCATCCCGGAGAATACGCCTGCACTAAGTGCCATTTCTTCACTGAAGTGGAGGAGGAGATCTTTCGTCACTACAGGTAACATTGCAGAACAGATCTATCTTTTTTTAAAATATGTATACACTAGACACTACCAGTCAAAAGTTTTGGATTGGTAATATTTTTTATGTTTTTAAAAGAAGTCTCTTTTGCTCACCAAGACTGCATTTATTTGATTTTAAACTTCAAATGGTTTTCGTTTCTGGTTTACACTTCTGGGCTTCGGGGTCTATACAACCCCAACAATTGATTGAGTAATTGAACAAAAAATATACATTTTTAATCATACAAATAATATATCTTTTTTTTTTACTTCTCATCTATTCATTAATGCTGTGTTTTTGGAGATATAAAGTACTTTTGTATCCATATACCACACAATTCATCAACTACACCATTAGCTTGCATATGAAATATTGTTTTTATATGATACATTGCATTTATGCTCTAGTACTAGGTAAAAATTTTCAGGTTTATACCGCAATTATTTTATTTATTTTTTTGACACATGAAGAAAATATATTTAGTTTTTTACACATTTCCCATTCATTTCAATGTGGACCCCGAAGACCAGAAATGTAAACTTTTTTTTTTTACATACCTTCAGATCAACCGAATCAAGCCCAGTTGTGTGTGTGTGTGTGTGTGTGTGTATAGATACATAATGGATGAAAAGTCACAATCTTATTCCACTGAGATGAAGGGAACCTTTTTTTATTAAGTAAAAGTCGAATGAGGGTTAAACAGCTGTTAAATATGTGAATATATAGTAAAGTGTAATTTATATCATGTGATCAAAGCAAAATTTTCAGCATCATTACTCTTCAGTGTCACATGATTCTTCAGAAATCACTTGTGCTCAAGAAACATTTCTCATTATTATCAATGTTGAAAACATTTCTATTTTAGGATTCTTTAATGAATAGAAAGTTCAAAAGAACAGCATTCATCATGAAATACAAAGCTTTTGTAACATTAAAAAAATAGCATTCAAAAGTTTGGGGTCAGTAAGAATTTTTATATTATTTTGGGGGAAAATAAATAAAGAAATCAATATTTTAATTCATCAAGGATGAATTAAATTGATAAATAGTTACAGTAAAGACATTTATAATGTAACAGATTGTATTTGTGCTACAAACATGGAGTGACCATGATTCTTTACCAGTGAGGGCGGGCTCATAGGATTGGGTCTGTAAGTGACCGTTTAGTAACTGCATTTCAATTTCTTTGCGACCACCCTTAACACTGGGTCATATTTTGATTAGTGAATCTTCAATGGCAAAATGTAGCCATTTCAATAGGAGTCCACAGGAGCACGAAACAGTTTATTTTACAGTGTCCTTGTTGCACGTTATGTAATTACTAACTGCAATTTATGCATAATTACATGCAATTAACCCTAAACCAACTCCAATCCTGAACCTAACCCTATACATACACCCTATACCTATTACATTACTTCGTCATTAAATGTACACTCTGAAAAATGCTGGGTTGTTTTAACTAAACTTTGGGTCAAATTATATGTAACAAACCCAAATGTTGGATTAAAAATTCAATTTAAAAATGTAAGCCCAACGGCTGGGTTAGTCCATATTTGACCCAAAATTGGGTTAAAACCACCCCAGCATTTTTTAGATTGTATAATTACACTGTAACACGGACACAAAAAGTGTAACTAACTGTTTTCCGCAACAGGTTCAAGCTAGTTTTGTTGCATTTACCAACATACAACTTATTTTGAAAGTGACTTATGTGTGAGTTACACTATTCACAACGACAACGGACCTTTTTTGACCACAACATTTTGCTAATATGACTTAAGATAAGATAAAGCCATTGAGTTACTCCTCGCTGAACTGATTGTTTTCCATTGGAATGCATCACATTATCTCAGTCTGTTAAATATGTAAATGATAAATTATTAAACATAATATTGGATCTTTTAAAATACTTATGTCATGTTTTGATATGCTTTAATTCATTATTTTTATTTATGCAATTATTAATACATATTATATTGCATATTATTGTATACTTTTTATACATACACTACCGGTCAAAAGTTTAGGGTTCGGTAAGATTTTTTATGTTTTTAAAAGAAGCCTCTTCTGCTCACCAAGGCTGCAATTTTTTGATAAAAAAATGCACAAAAAACACAGTAATATTGTGAAACATTATGACAATTTAAAATGACTTTTTTATGTTAATATATATTAAAATGTAATTTATTCCTCTGAAAAAAAGCTGAATTTTCAGCATCATTACTCCAGTCTTCAGTGTCACATGATCCTTCACAAATCACTCTAATATGATTGATTTTATGCTCCAAAAACATGATGATTATTAAAAATATGATTATTATCCATGTTGAAAACAGTTTTTTACATTTTTATTTCAGGATTAATTGATGAATAGAAAGTTCAAAAGAACAGCTTTTATCTGAAATTGAAAGCTTTTGTTTCATTAAACACTACCCTTTAAAAAGTTTGGGGTCAGTAAGAATTTGTATTTTATTTTGGGGGGAAATAAATAAGAAATCAATACTTCTATTCATCAAGGATGAGTTACATTGATCAAAAGTTACAGTAAAGACATTTATAATGTCAGAAAAGATTCTAATTAAATAAATGCTGTTCTTTGAACTTTCTATTCATCAAAGAATCCTGAAATAAAAATGTAAAAAACTGTTTTCAACATGGATAATAATCATACATGTTTTTGGAGCATAAAATCATCATATTAGAGTGATTTGTGAAGGATCATGTGACACTGAAGACTGGAGTAATGATGCTGAAAATTCAGCTTTTTTTCAGAGGAATGAATTACATTTTAATATATATTAACATAAAAAAGTCATTTTAAATTGTCATAATATTTAAAAATATAACTGTGTTTTTTGTGTATTTTTTATCAAAAAATTGCAGCCTTGGTGCGGCAGAAGAGACTTATTTTAAAAACATAAAAAATTTTACCGACCCTAAACTTTTAACCGGTAATGTACATTTATTAAAAATCTTTTTGTATGACAACAGCAACAGCTGTTGATGAAATCCAGCGAGCTTGTGTTACACATTTGTTTCTCTGTTGGAGGTTTTGCTTTCGTTCTGATAGGTAACAGGTTTTCTTTTTCTTTGAGCAACACAGCTGAATAAACTGAAAATGCTAAACGTCAGGAATAACTTCTCTTACAACGGTCCCTCATTGGGTTCTGATTTAGCTTGTCTATAAGCCAGGTGTGCATGTAAATGTGAGTGCTTGTTTTCTTGTGTGTGTGCATGTGCATATGTCCGTTAAGCGTGTACATGTGGGAATCTATTATACCTCTCCATATTCTTTTCTTTCCCTCATCTGTGTGGTACGGCGCCAATGAGGTGGCTCTGTTTACCTTCACATAAGATCTCAATTATTCTCCATTTTCTGCCAGAGTTTACAGGCATGTCTACATGTGCCGGTTTGAATTTACTGATAAAAATGAGTTTACTGCACCGCTGAAATCCATATGTCTGCTTGAGTTTGGCACAGTAGAAAGAGAACAAGAAAGGCACTTTGCTAAATCTAATATAAATGTTGTGTAAATACACTAAACCACCTCAATGCCACATGTGTTTGATATTATAATATACTGTGCTATATTACGTGCAAGAACTTCTTCTGAGCGATTTCACTACTGATGTTTACACAGGAAAACGAACCCAATAGCAAAACTTTAATGCAAAACGGCCATATACTTTATTTCATTGTATTATGTGGTTAATGCTTTCTTATCAAATTCACTGACACATTCTTGAAATGTTTAATCTATTTTTAACAGTTAATCAAGGACAGCAAAGATTAATCGATTGATTAATCACATCCAAAATAAAAGTTTGTGTTTACATAATATATGTGCTGTTCTACAATTTTTTTGTATACATAAATACATTTGCATGCATGTATATATATTTAAGAATTTATTTACACGTAAATACTATATATACTATATATATATAAATACATAATCTATATTATATATAATATATATATGAATAACACAAATATTTTATATATGAATAACACATTTTCTTCAACTATAAACATGCATGTGTGTGTATATTATATATACAAAATAATTATACACAGCACACACAAATATATTATGTAAACACAAATGTTATTTTGGATGCTATTAATCGGAATTAACCTTTGCATATACCTAATTTAATCATTTAACAGATGATTTTATCCAAAGTGACTTACAAATGAGAACAATAGAATCAGTTAAGCAATTTCTACATTTTTATAACATTATGACCTATTCTTAATTGCTGTCATACTACATTCCATTTAATAAATCTTTATTAAATGATTAATTTAGTAATGTGAGCAAACTTTTGTCAAATGATCAAATCACTGGCAGAACAGTAAAAACATCAGAAATAAATTGTGATATACAGTTTTTGTCATTTTTTGTAAAAAGTAATTAGCCATTCACATTTGACATCTAGCATTGTAACTGTCTTTATTTCTTCTGAAAGGATACTCCACTTTTTTGGAAATATGCTCATTTTTACATGAGTTAAACTGTTTTACCGTTTTTGAATCCATTCAGCCAGTGTTGGGGTAGTTACTCAAAAAAGTAATTAGTTACTAGTTACTTTTGTAAATTGTAATGAGATTACTTTACTAGTTACTGCGTTGGAAAAGTAACTTCACTACTTATTATCTTTACTTTCCCGTTTCTTAATTTACCGTGTAGATACATGGACAAACATCATAGCCTATCATCAGTTTTTGCCCTATCATCACTTTATTGTAAAAATGTATACAAAATGGCATGAAAGAACAATATCCCTGTCTGCACAAATAAATATGTCGCACTGTAAAATTCACAAACAACAGGATAAAGGAGGCTAATGCGTATATGTGGGGTCATTTTAAAATGGGGTTTAACACAGAAGTTTCAAAACACAGGCTGGGAGAATAAAACGCTTCTCCTGAGAACAAAACCAGCTTTTTATTCGACTCATGGCAATAATAAGAAATAAAAAAAATTAAGATGTCAATGAAAAATAATAAAATAAAGGTCACTTTATCCCATAAAATTCTTAATCTTAATTTAAAATGCATTTTTCTAAACCTGGGGGATTAATGGTCGACAGGGGAAGCATGTCTTCTACAATGAACCCTGCAACAATCCTGTTCATTTCGTTTTGTGTTATCCAAGACTTTCGAGCCTTGTTTTTACTCGACGCGTCCGCACGAGCGGAAGCGAGCGCGGCAAACAGCGCACGCGATGCCGCATCCGAGGATGAACGACGAGAAGCCGAATCTGCACGAGCATGTCACCTACATCTCCGCAACGGCACCCAGTTTGCGCATCTAAATCAGTTATTTATGTTTACAAAATGAGCCTAAGATCCATCTTTTATAAAATGTCCATGAAATTTTGAAATGTTTAATGAAATTAGAAAATAGAGATCGTTCATTTAGTTCTTTAGCCTATATACATGTTTTTATATCCACATATTTTGTTATAATGTCACAAGTAATAATCTTAGGGTTTACTATAGCCTACATTTCACATGAATATTTTTGTCCTTTTGAGCAATAAACTGAAAGTAATGTGAATATTCCCATTTGCCGTAACCCGTCTCTGTCTCCACTTCCCTCTCTCCTTCACTCAAATCGGTCTCTATGGCAACGGTGCGCACGCACCACTAGACGGAACTTTCCACACAGGCAAACACGGCTTGGGTAACGCAGGAAAGCGCGTTCCTATAGTATATTCAAGTAGTGTAGTTACCAATATTTTTAGTGTAATGCGTTACTTTACTTCGTTACCCAAAAAGTAATATTGTTACTGTAAATCGTTACTTTGTAACTCATTACCCCCAACACTGCATTCAGCCGATTCTTCTGTTCTGGCGGTACCACTTTTAGCATAGCTTAGCATACATCATTGAAGTGGATAAGACCATTAGCATTTCTCAAAATTAAAAAAATTTTTTAAAAAATGACCAAAGTGTTTCGATATTTTTCCTATTCAAAACTTGACTTTTCTGTAGTTACATCGTGCACTACGACCGACAGAAAATGTAAAGTTGCGATTATCGAGGCTGATATGGCTAGGAACTATATACTCTCATTCCGGCATAATAATCAAGACACTTTACTGCCGTACCATGAGTGCAGCAGGCGTAATGATCCACTAACTTTACCTAATTTGCCGACTAAAACTACACAAACTTAGTCCCGAGTCACGTTGGAAGTTATCGAGCTGGGGACTATTTTCAGGCGCTGCGTCATATCATTACACCTGCTGCACTCATGGTACGGCAGTAAAGTTTCTTGATTATTACGCAGGAATGAGAGTATAGCTTTACATTTTCCGTCAGTCTTAGTGCACGATGTAACTACAGAAGAAGTTTTAAATAGGAAAAATATCGAAACACTTTGGTCTTTTTTTTTTTTTTTTTTGAGAAATGCTGGTCTTGTCCACTTCAATGATGTATGCTAAGCTATGCTAAAAGCTGGTACCGCCAGAACCGGAGATCGGCTGAATGGATTCAAAAATGGTAAAACTCAACAGTTTAACTCTGGGGGAGTTGTAAAAAGAGGCCTATTTCCAAAAAAAAGTGGAGTATCCCTTTAACTAACCTTGCGTTTACTTGGTTAGTGAGATACACACACAAATACAAGTCTTTATATTGCAGATAGATGCATATATTAAATCACAGAAAACAATGAATTGCACGCTCAAGTTGATTATTGGTTCTTGTGCTGGCTGACAAAAATTACAAGTCAGTTGTCAAGACAATGGCGAGTTTAAAGTAGCTTTAATGTGTTTATTGTAGGGCTGGGCAACGATTAATCGCGATTAATCGCATCCAGAATAAAAGTGTGTTTTTATATAATATATGTGGGTGTAGTGTGTATAATTATTTTGTATATATAAATACAAACACATGAATGTATATATTGAAGAAAAATGTGTTATTAATATCAAATATTTATATTTACATAATATTAATTATGTATAAATATATATAAAGTATATACATGCGAATATTTCTTAAATATATACATGTCTGTGTGTGTATTTATATATACAAAATAATTATACACACTACACACACATATTATATAAACACAAACTTTTATTTTTGGATGCGATAAATCGTTGCCCAGCCCTAGTTTATTGCATATTTTATTGTGTTTCATCCACATTAGACATTCCAGGACAGTTAATTGGAATCAAATGTCATGAAAATCAATGTCTCATTTTTTTTTTTAAATAAGAATCGTTTTCTTCTGTAGAATAATTCATTGTACGTGCATAAGATAAGACAAAGAAGTTACACACACTGTAGCTGCTTGACAGACTTTTTCAGTAATCCCACAAGTTCAAGTGTTGTTAAATGATCAACGGTCTAATCTGACGTGCCAAAGATCCTGGCGAAGGAATCATTTGTCAAGTTGGCGCTCATGTCAGGAAACTGTGAATTTAAAGGCCTCATACACCCACCTGTCCCCTGTGTGAAGGGTTGTGTGTGCTTAAGCCTTGAGTGACGTCCATCATGATCCAGATGCCCAGGGCTGGTTGTTTCAGGTGGACGTGGAGCCCGAGTGTTTTCAGCCTGTGCGTGCGGCCTTTCTGAATAAGGCGCTGTTTGTATTCAGAGCCCACAGCCTGGAACCAGCAGAAATCAGACCTGTATGGCCTCCCTGGAGAGCTCCTGCTTCTCAGCTCAGACCGTACCGAGTGTGTGAGTGTGTGTGCAAGTGAGAATGTGCATGTCATATTTAGATTTAAACTACTTTTCCCCACTGAAGTCTTACTGGGAGAATTTTGTGTACACTTTATAGTAGTTTATAGGCTACTGCATGCATGTTTTCAGGGTTGTGTCTTCCATGTTATTGTATGAACATCTGTGTCATGGTGTCTGGTTTCATTGCGTGGAAGCATTCGACCTCTCTGTGTGTGTGAGGGATTGTGTGGTCTGTCGAATCAATGATACATAATATTTCCAGTGTGCGAATGCGTCTCTCCTGGACACCTCGCTATAGTGTAGATTTATGGGTTGAATCCTGCCCTCTAGTCTTCAAACAGCAACCCACCCACCGCGAACGTGAACCTGATATTGATGCCGTAGCCTCTCACACCTCGTGCCCACCCGATCCAGTGCGCACTCAATATATCACGCTGCCCTCCAATTCGGGAAAGGGAGACCTTTTTACGTGCAGGAGCTGAGAATAAACTGCATTGGACATGCTAGTTTCGAACTTTAGCTCATTGTGGGATTCGCTCAGAAAGAGGGGGGTGTGTATTATCTGCACATCTTTGCATTTCAAACACTCGTCCTCCATCTGCTCGGATCAACAGATTCCTGCTCCCAAACTTTTACGGATTATAATTCCAATTAATTACATTCTTCACCACTGCAAAATTGGACAGATACAGTAGTGATGTTTTAATTTAGCCAAAAACAACTGAACCAAAAATACAATGGGCTATATGCACGCATAAGTTCCGCATTTGACGTAAGGATGCTCATCAGTTTCCGGTTGGGGAGATTAAAGCAGAGGAAAACCGGGGAAAACGGGATTATGGCAGAGTCTTCAAAATTTACTGTCCTCCCGTCTTTGAAATGAAACTTTCATACGTTTATATGTAATTTTATATATAGTTATGTTTATTTAAACTAGTTTATTTAAACTAATTTAAATAGTTATGTTAATTTTTAAAAGAAGCATAAACACAACGAGGGGTGTCTGTTTAGTCTGTTTTTGTGACTGAACGTTTCTTTATTATAGCCATAGAGTATAAAATTCAATATAAATTCTTGGTATTGTATTGGACTTACGATCGGCAGAAGTTATCGATCATCCTTATATCTTCACCGGAAAATACCGCCGTGCATAGAGCCCATTTCAGTGAATTTGGGTAGTTGAACTTGGTATGCTGTTCATGGTGTCGTGTTCTTAATCGGTAAACCAGTTGTAGTAAATGTCCACCAAACTAAATTTACATATTGCTAATTTGTTATTATTTTAATCTTCTCAGTTCTTGCGTTTGCTCTCGTGATCTCACTCTAAACACTCACTCGAGACTTTTTGCGCACAGAAAGTATCTCTCGTCGCTTGATAAACCTGAGGTTGAGCCACTGTTGTCACTCGGACTATTTTTACGGTGTCTTTACTAACTTTCTGAGCCGGCAGAATGAAATACATAGAAGCCTGTGGAGGAGTGAGACAGCTCTAAGATTTCATCAAATATATCTACATTTGTGTTGCGAAGATGGACGTAGGTCTTACGGGGTTTGAACGATATGAGGGAGAGTAATGTTTGACAGAATTTTCATTTTTGGGTGAACTAACCCTTGAAAACAGTCAAAATGCATCATTGATGAAGTGCTAATTAAACGTATATTTCAGTTAATGATTTCGACCATCCAAAACCATTTAGGCCGAAACCTATTTTTTTTTTGTCAAATTTGCACATTTTTTGTGCATATTTGACCTAAAATGGCATATAAGAGCAGTCAAAATGCATTATTTATGAAGTGCTAATTAAAACGTATATTTCAGTTATTGATTTCGACCCTCCAAAACCATTTAGGCTGAAACCAATTTTTTTTGTCAAATTTGTCAATTTTTTGTACATATTTGACCTAAAAGGGCATATAAGAGCAGTCAAAATGCATCATTGACGAAGTGCTAATTAGAACGTATATTTCGGAAGTTATTGATTTCTGCCCCTCCAAAACCATTTAGGCCGAAACTGTTTTTTTTTTTTTTTGTCAAATTTGTCAATTTTTTTTACATATTTGACCTAAAATGGCATATAAGAGCAGTCAAATTTGTCAATTTTTTTTACATATTTGACCTAAAATGGCATATAAGAGCAGTCAAATTTGGCAATTTTGGTGCGTCACTTTCTTCAAGTCTAACTTTCTTGTTGATAATTAGGACATTTTTGTACATATTTGACCTAAAATGGCATATAAGAGTTTGTTGATGATTATCTTCTGGTGTAAAAATTTAGGGTTAAGTGTCATTTATTGCCACACTTTAGCACTGGGAATTTGTTTCAGTGGGAAGGCAAATAAAATGTCAAATATTTAAGATTTCCTTTACCTCAGACATTATTAAACATTGTAACATGAGTTAATCCTGAAATAAATCCACCACCGTCTAGAAATGTTTCAATTTTGATATTTTTAGGTCAAACCGTTCTTGTCTGTCTGTCTATAATGGAGGTCTATGGAACCACCTCAAAGAGCATGCACAGAGAAGTCAAAATTAAACATGATTTAATGACTCATAAATGTAGGTACACATTCGATGGCCTAAGGCACGAAACGAGCGGTTTGTGTGAGAAATCAAACAGTATTTATATCGTTTTGCCCAACAGCCACGTCCAGGTGATCTGAAGGCACGGGCGCTTTGTAGCTGAGGTAACAAGAGGTAAAAACTATATAAATACTGTTCGTTTTTCTCACACAAACCGCTCGTTTTGTGTCTTAGGCCATCAATGTGTACTTACATTTACGAGTCATTAAATCATGTTTAATCTGGACTTCTTTGTGCATGCTCTTTGAGGTGGTGACCATAGACCTCCATTATATGACTGACTGACAAGAACGTTTTGAGCTAAAAATATCAAAATTGAAACTACTGCGGAAAAAAAGACACCTACATCTTGGATGCCCTTGAGGTAGCTAAAACATATAAAAAAATAATTTCAAAGTGAACTATACCTTTAATGAGGACTCGCTTCCTCTCTGGAGACCGAATGAGTGTCAGACTCGCACTTTCACCCCCTACTGAGATCCTTCTAGTCTAGTTTTTCTGTCACCCGGTCACGTGAACTTGTCCCATTCTCCCCTCTCCACTGTAATATCATGGATATTGAGCCGGTGTGCTGGTGCATAGCTAAAGGCCTTCATGTTCACAAGTGCAAATTACTGCCACTCAGTGCCGTTATCGACATCAGATATTGGTGCTCATTCGTTTTTTCATCTTACCCCTAATTCGATGATGCTGTTTTGATGCTTCGCAAAATGAAAAGGGAAAATTTCATCTATAACCTGTGATTGCAATTAAATTGAAAGCATTGAGGAAATTATAGTGCAGCATTAAATCTGGTTCAGTACATAATCTTAATCACTTATGCTTGTACAGTTTTGAATGGTTACATGGTTCTTGTTGTTTCGGCAGATTAATTCTGACAGTGTTTACTGCTCTGCTTCAGTCTGAGAGGTACAAAAGACAAAATTCTCTGCCTCCCATTTTAGGTATATATATATATAGGTATATATATATATATATATATATATATATATATATATATATATATATATATATATATATATATAATTATTATTGTATGAATTCAGTCTATTATTATATGTATTCAGTCTATATATACATATATATATATATATATATATATATATATATATATATATATATATACTATAATACATATATATATATATATATATATATATATATATATATATAATTATTATTATTATATGTATTCAGTCTATCTATCTATCTATCTATCTATTTATCTATCTATCTATCTATCTATCTATCTATCTATCTATCATATATATATATATATATATATATATATATATATATATATATGTATATATATATATATATATATATATATATAGAGAGAGAGAGAGAGAGAGAGACTGAATACATATAAAAATAATTATATATATATACACATATAATAATGATAACAACAACCGTTTTAATATAACCGTTTTAATTAGAACTTAAATGCTCTACTCCTTGATATTAATACTTTGCAGAAACATTTTAGTTTAATCATTAAGCAAAATAAATAGGGCTGTCAAACGATTAATCGTGATTAATCACATCCAAAATAAAAGTTTGTGTTTACATAATATATGTGGGTGTACTGTGTATAAATATTTTGTATATATAAATACACACACATACATGTATATTTAAGAAAAAAATATTATATCAAATATTTATATTTAATTATATTAAATTACTTTTTAAGGGGTTCTTTAATGAATAGAAATCTCAAAAGAACAGCATTTATTTGAAAAAAAAATTAACAATGCAAAAGTCTTTACTGTCATATTTTTTAAGTATAATATAAAATGTTGTGATCTTGAGACTCGCTGAGGGATTCTTTAATGATTAGGCAGTGAAAGAAAAACTTCATTTTTTATTTTATTTGTAACAATGTAAAAGTCACATATTTTGTATTTAGCCTATAATATAAAATGTTGTGAACTTATGATTTGTCATTAAAGCTTTTACTGCTAATTTTTGTAATTTAGATGTACATTTTAGTAAATAACTGGAATGTCAGTGTAGGATATAAACATGTATGATTAAGTTCGTGTTAGGATAAAGAATCGTGTCAACTACTCACTTTAAAAACTTCACTGTTTCCAGAACTCATGCCAGAAAACAATCAGTTCTGGGTTACAGCGTTTGACAAACATATTTATGCTCCGTGTCAGAGACCAAAGAATACGATTTGTTTTGGAAGCAGCCTGAGCCGTGTTGGAGAACAGTCGAGCTCTTGGGGTGCGTTGAAGTAGCTGAGTTTTGTCTGGTACTGATTAATGATAACTGAATGTATCTGTGTCTGTCGCTTGTAGTAACTGGTCCTCATAAAACAACTTCATGACGTTTATGGTCTTCAGATGTCCATTTATTTCTACATGTACAAGTGTTTTTCTTTAAATTACCTTTATCTACAATATGGAAAAAAAGAGACAATATTCATAGGCTTCTTTTTTTTTTGGCCTAGCTAAAGAAGTTTTGTTAACACTTTACTTGAAGGGGTGTGCATAAGACTTGCATGACACCTTATTAAACATGACATGTCTTAAGGTTTATGCATGTTTATGTTTTTATATGCAAATATGACATTAAGATGACATCTTGACATAAACCAATACATCATAACCTGTCAGTGTCTTTGTCATGACAACTTGACATAAAATTAAGTTAAACTGTCATGTGGTTGGCTTTGACATTGGCTGTCATGAGGCATTATAACTGTGTCATGAATATTTTTCGTGACCACAACCAGTGGTACTAATTGAATTTGTCATTAAAAAGTTATAATGGCTTCATGACAGCCAATGTCAAAACCAACCAACTGACAGTTTAATGTAATGTTAACCAATAAAGCTAGGTGGTTTCTTAAGTTTGATAATGAATCTGCTATGTCATGTTTATAACAGGTTGTGTTGTCTTAGGGTTAGGGTTAGTCAGGCTAATGTCAAGTTGTAATGTCAAGTTGTCATATATTGGTTTATGTCAAGGTGTCATAACAAAGACATCTCAAACAATGTCATATTTGCATTACAAATTTCATAACTGAGCGAATGACACTTTAATGACAGTTGTCACAAACATGCATAAAACTTAATATTCATAACATATGTCTTGATCATGAAGGTGTCATGTTAGTCTTATGCACACCCCTTCAAGTAAAGTGTTACCGAAGTTTTTTAGACATTGCAAAGTAATACTCGTATATGTGTACCTAATGCTTAAAAAAAGGATTTCTGATATGTAAACATTGTGTTGTTGTGTGTAATCAAAGGTAAATGCAATGGATTGTGTGCTTTCTCACACTTTGCGGTCGCTGAAATGCACCAGTGTTTGATCTGCCCCCTGCCTCCGTGTGTCTAGGAAGGACAAATTACAGCATTGCATGTTGGGAAAATCAGGCAGCAGCGATGATGAAAAGCACTTTTCCATTCGGGCCCTCGTTTATTGTCTAGATGGGCTGAGATGGCATCTAGCTGTTTTGCTCTCTTTCGTCTTCTCCTGCTCTTTATCCATCCTGGTTCGGCAACGAGTCAGAATGTGAGAGGCTGTTTACCGGGTAACAGATCTCAGATTTGATTTGTTTTTTTGCTTTTCTGATTGGACTTTTTCTTAATATAAGTAAAAACCTTGCACTGAGATTATGTTTGATGGATAGGGCTCTAGTGGGCATTTATGATAACATCATCACAGCTTTTGCTTCGGAAAGATGGATACAAAGCGAGAGAAGAAAGATGCCTCATTTAATTAATGCATTTAGATAGATTTCTACACACACACACCAGTAATCTGGATCGCCAAGGCTGTTTATTTGTATATACTGTTAAATTACTGTACAAACAGTAATATTTTGAAATATTATTACAATTCGGAATATCTATATTTTCTGTTTTAATGTATGTTACACTGTAATTTATTCCTGTGAATTTTCAGCATCATTACTCCAGTCTTCAGTGTCACATGATCCTTCAGAATTAATATAGGGGTGTTATAATATATATAATCATGCCACAATATATTGCAATACAAAAATGCAACAATATGTTTCGTGGATAGTGACAATATGTATTGTGGATAGTCCCCCCAAAATAAGGACATTATGTCTATAAGTTTTAGTGTCAGTACTAGGCTACATTAAACTACTATATATAATGTTGATTATAATGTAATATGGGAATTTTTGTGGGTCCTGATGATACCAAATGTCTGATGTTACAGGAAAAAGTGGTCGACATTATTTTAAATATACAGTATATAGTCAGTGACAGAGATCAAGCATATTAATCTACTATAACTCAATTCCAGCTTCAGAATCATGAAAATTGTGATTCTGGTGTCTCCATTGTCCAGAGTCCAAACCTATTCATTTAAACCTACAATGTAATATCAGAGTTAGCATTTTAATCAACAGTACATTTTTTGTTGAAGGTGCATTGCGCAACATTTCATGTTAAAGGGGACATATGCAAAATCCACTTTTTTAGCCCTTAAATGCATTTTGTTGTAGATTTGGAGTGTTTATAAGTACAGAAAAGATTAAATTATTCTCTTCAGGTGCTTCGTTTAGATCTTTATATTCTGTTTTGGTCATATTTTTCAACCTGTTCGGATTTTTCTGTTGTCTATGACGTTTTTTGAGCAAGTACGTCACTGTATTTGCAGCGGAACTGACAAATAAGGACATTGACTACCGGTCCAACACTTCGAGCAATCCGCCATTATTATTTCTCGCTCCGATTTTGTAGTCCAAGCTCAATCATGCAGAAGTTACGAGAGGGCTAGTCAAAATGTTCGGTTGTTGGATGTAGTGACCTGAAGCACTTCAAAGATACCCACTTCAACAACCTCAGCCAGTATACAGAAGGGTTTGCCGATCAACTTCTATCATTTAGCTGCTGTGTTTCCTGACGCTTTCTAAACGTAAGTTATCGTATTATTATCAATACAGATTTTTAGTGGTAAGATCAGACCGCAGTCATTTATCTCGTCAGTGTGCTTGTTTTAACAAGAGAAATAGTCGACTTTCACTAATAACACAACATGGTTAACTTACATACCTGCCTCCATATGAACTTAAGACGTTCTGCAGGTTCGTCTTCGTCATCTTTTTCAAATCGCTCGCTCTGGCTCCGAATATGTAAGGCTTGGTGGACAAGTCTTCCGTTGTTGACATTTTGTTAACGTGTGAATAAAAATGTTCTTCGAAGCTATAGTAATCGTATCTCTTATCAAATTACAATAATGGCCAAACGCGGAGAGTTGAGATCACGTGACCTCAGCGACCTGGAGAGCGGACGGGGTAAGACGGTACGCCTTTTTATTTAAAGGGGCCGCATTGAAACGACTTGCTCACAGAAGCACATCAGTAAAGGGGTAGAAAAGGTGCCTGTGGAGCTATAATAATGAGGAATTCAGACCCAAGCATTGCAGTTATGCTTTATATAGACCACAAATGTATGATTTATAAGTAAAAATAAATTATTTAAAACCATGATATGTACCCTTTAAAAACAGCCATTTTCCAACCCATACATGCTTAAACAATCGCCTGATGGGCTGAATGAGCCCTTTTCTGATCACTGCGATCGCCTCTATAATTTTGTACAGTAAAATAAATAAGAGGGATTCAGGCTCGAATTTGAGACTGGGCGTGACGTCATAGCGTTCATGCTCACCTGGCTATGTGCCTGTCTTATTCGCCGCCATTCTTTGTTTCAGAGAAGACAACTCGAGCGACACAACTTAAGTCAACTTTCCACAAAAGTAGAAGATGGATTCAAAGGGGCTGTTTACACGCACTTCATGCGTTTTCTGTGATCGGATAGCTATTCGATCGCTGAAAAGACCAGGTTGCCCTCCGAAACGCATTCGATACGGATTTGAATCCGATCGCACAAATCACTTGAGGACGTGGTCTGGGCTGCATTTCAGACGAAACTGGACAAGTGGAAATGCATCTGGTTGTTGAAACCAGGCTATATGTCATGTAGTTTTAGTCATATATGATGACGCGCATCACCTCAGATGAGCAGCTGAGCGTCTATTCATAAAGCCAGCGCACCGCAATCTATCACAAATCAAAGTGAAAGTAAGTCGCAGACGCACTACCATCTTCATTAAAAGTAAAGAAACGAAATTATCTTACCAGGCCTGTTGCCGCTCTTTCTTATTGCTGTCTTTGCTGATTTTGAAATTGGCCGATGATTAATAAAATGCAGCTCAAATCTGTTGCTTTTGGTGATGTGCACTTCATTAAATCTGTATATAGCGTGGGAATTGAAGATCAGATTAATATCCGTTTTGCAAAAACAATTTATGTGACCAGGTGTAAATGGAATCGTTTTGATAAATCAGATAGCTATCCAATCTGAGAAAACGCATGAAGTGGCCATGTGTAAACAGCCCAAAATAGACCGGCTTGTAGTTCATTCCAAACCTCAACGCGAACTCCACGTAAGACAAAGAAAATAAAACTTTTGTCTAGTGCAAGGCGTCAGAAATAAGACGAGAGTCAACATCGGGAAGGCTTTCAGCAAATGGAGAGATCTCCGGTCTGCTTTAGGGCTCAAACGGGTCCTATACAAAGTAATAACTTATACTGTTCACGAACGTGTTCCCATAATGATACAATCATAAGTGGATACAGTAAGCACATAAAACAGTTCAACATGGAGATAGATGAAAACAAAAAACAAAGTTTTCTACTACCCCCGTTTTCCCCTCACACACACATAATTGTGTAATTTACTCGAATGCCTTTCCTTTCATATATGTATAACTGTATTACCTCATAATGACTGTAACAAAAGATGTGTGCCGCACAGTGTGCGGCCGATGCTCCTTTGGTTATGAACAGCTCGTGCAAACATGCGTGCCGTGTATGTGTGTGTGTTCCATGAGCGTGCACGCAGTTTCGCTTGTCGCCAGAGGGGGCATAGTTCTGCAAAAACTCAGATACTTGCGTTTTGCACCTTTAACCTTTTACCATATGTCTTGTTGTATCGCGATAATATCGTATTGTGATATGTATCGAATCGTGACATAAGGGTCTCGTTACACCCCTACTCTAAAATGATGATTTGCTGCTCAAGAAACCTCTGTGACTATTGTCACAGTTGAAACGTTCAGAAATGTTTGAAAGAACAGCATTTATTTGAAATTGAAATATTTTGTAACATCATACATATCTTTACCATCACTTTTGGTCAATTAAGTGTGAAAAATATGAATTTCTTAAAAAAGGAAAATCTTACTGACCCCAAACTTATAAATGTTATGTAATATTTATCCTAGGTTAGATTTAAAAATCATCACTCTTGAAAACTTCTCAGATCTGAGGACCAAAATTGTTGTAAATATAAAAATAAAGGGTCTTCATTTATACAACATCATAAATGCCAGCCTTTGAATCTATAATACGTGATGAGCATGTTACAACAGGAAAATAGTGTTTTATTTATTCATTTACAGACGATCTTGCAAAAAAAAAGATATTAATAACATGATTTGCCCTGCCTTGAGCTATCAACACTAAGGACTTTATTTGCTTTCGAAACATCTCATTTAATGTAAATACGGTTAGCATGTGATTGTGAAGCTAAACCCATCAATGAATGGCCATTGTCCAAGCACATCTACTGATGCATATAAAATAAACATGTTTTATTTTATTTTTATTTGGGTGGGGTGTCAGTCGATTTCCAACAGGAAGTGCACACTTATAGAAAATCATTGGTGTTTCTGGAGGGAATGTCGCATGTATTTACCTACAGGTCTGCAGACTGTTCGTTTAGCAAGAGTTTTGAGAAGCTCTTTGTTTCCTTTATTTGGAACAGAACAAAGAGCGATTATGCAGACGAAAATAGCTGACTTAACCGTAATTACACAATATTACAGACCTAGCTCAGAGATGTCAGATTAGGAGAAAGTACACGTAAATGTGATGTGCATTCGTCTCTTAGGGGTAGTAGGCAAAACGACGGTTTCCTGATCTTTTAAGAATGCTAAAAATGATCCCTCAGACCATCTCTTGTCCTCTTCGCAGGAGAGTTCACGGCTGCTGTCGATGTCGGCGTTGTAGTTTCACTGCCACGGACACCTCGGCTCTGCTGGATCACTTTAACTCGGTCCACTGCCAGGACCCCACACATCCGGCTTCTGCTCCGGCCAACGGATGCTCGGCCCCTTCAACCCTCCGCATCAAAGAGGAGAGCAAAGGGGATCTGAAACTCTACAGCCTGGTTACCCCGGAAGCCCAGCCGAGCCGAGACGCTGCCCGTGAAGAGTGAGGCCCAGGACGAGAAGGAGAAGGGCTGGTTTGAAGGAGTCCGGGGTGGAGAGCAACACGTGCAGAGTCTGGTGTGGGTCCCTGAAGAGCGCGCTGGGAGATTCTCAGGGGAAGCCCTGCCCCGTTCCCTCAATCCACACTGGGTCTCCTGAGCGCGGTGACCTCGGGGGTTAAAGACCAGCAGAAGCTTCGAGACTCGTCGGGACTGATCTTCAGCCTCAGCGCTGATGCCAAAGCCTTTCTGCCGGGGCGCCGTCGAGCGGAGAGAAAGCCGGGCAGCAGTTCCCAACCTCGACCGAGGGCAAAAGTGCCAAGGAAGAGTCTCAGTCACTCCTACGGGTAAGAGATGATGGTCTATGTTTGTCCACTCTGTTTGGACTTCATGCATTTCTTTTCAAGTTATTAACACTCTGGGGTCTGAGGGGTTTTCCAGGCCCTGGATGTGTTATTGTGCGTTTGATGGCTAAAGTCTGATTACACTGTATTCAGCACAAAACTCTGCTGCGATAATATGTGAGCAGCATGCATTTACAAGTTTGTAGTTTTGAGAAAATTACGTTTATTCGTGGTTTGTAAAAAATAAATAAATAAATAAATAATTCAGTCACTGAAATAAGGCCATAAAACCCATGTAACCATGCTCAACAATTTTTCTTGTTAGTATATTTTCACTGGCCTTACTAGAAAAAAATATATTTTTATATATAAAATTATAATATATAATATAATATAATAAAATATAAAAAAAATTTAATTTTAATATTAGATATATTTTCATATTTTTTTACATATATTTTTTAAATATAATTATATAAAAATCTAGTAATGCATCATCATCATAGTTATTATTATTATTATTATTATTATTATTATTATTATTATTTGTGTTTTTAAATGCATAATTTGTTTTATAATAGTTTTTATTTTTAAATTGAATAACTTATTAAAAAATACATATACAATATTTTTTTACATGAGCAATACTGCATACTGCAATTTATCGTATCTAACATAAGTTTTTGTTTACGTGTGTGTATATAATTATATTTATATATTGTGTGTGTGCGCGTGTGTGTGTGTGTGTGTATGTGTATATATATATATATATATATATATATATATATATATAATGTATAAAGAATATAAAAGTATAAATATATTCACACACTCTCACATATACTGTATATGAATACAATATATATATATATATATATAAACAAAAATATATATATATATATATATATATTATTGGATTTATATACAGTATATGTGAGCGTGTGTGAATATATATATATATATGTGTGTGTATATATATATATATATATATATATATGTGTGTGTGTGTGTATATATATATATATATATATATATATATATATATATATATATATATATATATATATATATATTATATATTATATATATTACATGTTGTGTTTTCTGTACAATAAATTGCTACAAATAATTTAATAAGAGTACATGTACACGATCAACAAATCTGAGATGTATTGTCTGTAAAGCATTGACCCGTTCTGAAGCTCTCTCACACTGGCGGTGACCTGATCTGAGAACAGCTGCCAGTGTTTCTGTCGGGATGGAGGAGCAGTGTCCATGACAGTGAAGTCTTATCAATTGCTTTGTGCCTATCATAATGAGCAGCCTGCTTGTCGACAAGCTCAAATTGTTTGTGTGTGTGATCATCCTTGCTTGTGTTTTAATGAAGTCAGTATGTACAGAGACCCTCTGCAGCTTAAAAAACCTGGGCACACTAATTGATGCAGTTATGCATAGCCATCGAGATCCTCATGTCTGAGAAACAAACAAAACTAATACAAATGGAGCATATACACTATACACTCAAATCTGATGGAAAGATATAATAGGGAGTACAAGGCCATTGCAACAAATAACAAGACACTGGATTCACAGATGACAAATTCCAAAAAAAAAGTCATTTACCCTAAAATTTTGGGTTACCCAATGTCTGGGTTTATCCATTTGACCCAAAATTGGATTAAAAAACCCCAAACTCAAACATTGGGTTAAAAATTTTGCTTAAAAATGTAACCCAATGGCTGTGTTTGTCCATATTTGACCCAAAATTGGGTTAAAACAACCCGCGGTTGTTTTAACCCAATTTTGGGTCAATATGGACAAACACAGCCATTGGGTTACATTTTTAAGTAAAATTTTTAACCCAATGTGTGAGTTTGTCCATATTTGACCCAAAATTGGGTTAAAACAACCCAGCATTTTAGAGTGTATGTAATGGCTGTATGTCTTATATCTGTAACAATGTGTTTGTGTTTCTGCTGCCTTGTATTCCACGGTCTCTGTCAATCTGAAACATGGTGAATCTGACACAATGGTTTCAGCTGCACGGAAGCATGTGTTGCGAGTCTATACAAATCAGGACATATAGTGTCACTGTGATACGAGTAGCGATCAGGGCTTCTTTTCCATCGCAGTTGTTAAAGGTGAGCAGAAAAAGAGACAGGCGGAGACTGCTTAAAGATGCACGGCTAGTGAAAGCGTAGTTCTACAAAGGCTTTTTTATGTAATGTATTCACTATCTGACATTTCCAGCAGAATTGGGCTGCGGTTAAATGTTAAACGCAAACCCAAGGTCGTGCGATGGTGTGTGTATTCAACAGCTCTGTATATTTATGTGTGCGTTAAAGCTCCCCGTTCTTCTTTGATCTTCACGTCGACTGACAGCGAGAGGAAGGAGTGGCTGTCCCGCAACTTTCTGACATAATTTCCGCTTGTTTGCCTGTGTGTTAACGCTGCTGGGAATCGTTCCTTCCTGTGCATCTCCAATCCAAAAGGCATCACTGTCTGATGTAACTGGCCCACAAAAAGAAAAGCAAGGGGAACGGGAATGGGTTTTCCTCCTGGATGGTTCTGGAAAGGGTTGGCAGGAGAGAAGGCCAGGCGTGGTCCACTCGGTGGTTAAGTCATTAGGCTAGGCGTGTCGAGAGTGTGTGAAAGCGTCGGGGTGGAGGTGGAGGCCTCGCTCTAGCCCTCAGGAAATGTTGAATCAGAACATTTTTTGGGACTGCTAGGGCTTAATGGGACTCAGAAGGGATCTGAAGTCCGCCACAATATTGTTTTGAGTTACCATGACTTGGCGTGTGACTCATCTATCGCATTATGAAACCCGGCTCAGCCAGGGAGGGGAACCTGAAGAACCCCGTCTGGAGCCGAAGTTCACACACACCTGATTCAGGTCTCGGAGAGGAGATAACTGAGACTTTGTAATGAGGGGTTTGGCTTGGGAGGTGCTTTTAGAAACGGGAGAGCTAATGGTTTCTTTCCTACTCTTCTTGTTTTTTGATTAAACTCTCCTTACATTCAGATCTTGATATCTGCACATAATAGTGAAACAGTGATTCATCATTTTTTTATTTTTTTTATTATTTTAGTCTTCCCTCCTCCACATATTAGATAATGTGCTCACATTATTTGCCACCTTTGGCTAACTTTTATTAGGCGTTTGCATTGATTAAGAAAAGAAAGACCAGCATCGCCTACAATTTCTACAATGTTCTTCCAGCCTCCCACTTAGTGACTACGTTACCTCAGCTTTGTAGTTTTGAGTTTATTTTATGAGACGCATGTACTTTTGACAAAATGAGCATTCAAAACTATACTTTTTTATTCAATTCTTTTTAAGGGTCGAATGTGCCTCTCCAGTGAAGTTGTTGATTTGATCTACGTTGGGCAAACCTTCAACTTCAGATTATTTTGCACTCAATATGAACATAATTTTCCCTCAACAATGAATCATTGAGCAATAATGTAGTGGGTCTGGATGCCAGCTTTTCTTTTTGAGAAAAACTAACTGTAATATATCATTTTTGTTCATTATGAGCCACAGAAACCATTGTATGTTAATTTATGTGTGTGTATATATATATATATATATATATATATATATATAATTACTATATCGTAATTTACCTTGTTATATTTTATATCTAACAATTTTATATTTTTTAGTTTCATGCTAATCATGTGTGTTTGTCTATTTAGGATTCATTTATTTTTATTTCAGTTTTTCCTAAGTTTACTTATTTGCAGTAAATAGTTTACTGCCAAGGTAACATTTCTAGATTTCATTTAGTTTTTCAACTAATATTTATATATTTTTACTTCTGTTCATTTGAATTAACGGATTAGTAGGTTTAGTTTTAGTTTACAATATTAACGCTGATCTATATTCATCTCCATATTTACACCTATGCATTCATGTAAGGACAGTTTAATCAGTTTTTTTCTGACGTCTAGCATTGACTGCATTTACAAACAGCCAATAACCCATTCAAAACTGGGATATTAGCAGTAACCCGGTCGCGAACGGCCATGTAAACACCGGCAAAAACCCGAAAAATGCTCATATCCCGGATTTTAAAAAACGGGATATTATACCTGGGGTACCCCTTTTGTAACCCGAATTTTTGGTGATGTAAATGCAAATCGGCATATCCCCATAGTGATTTGTGTTCTGCGCATGTTCTATTCGCAAGGAATCTTGGTCTTTTGAGTAGAGAAACTTATCGGCGCATACAAAAATCCGCGTGCAGTAGGATTTGGATTGGATCGAGATCAGTAACGTTTCCAGCATCTAAGCGCAAACAAAGGTGATCGCTATCTGCCCCGAACTATGCATTATCCGCATGCTGCTGCTGTTGTTGTCTTTGGATACAGGAAGAAGAATCGGAAATGACGCATTTTGCGTCTTAAGGTTGTCAGTACGTCTAAACGCTAACCGTGCGTCGCCGTTTACATCGGGATATTGCAATTCCATGTATACAGGAGAAACTCTCTCTGCTCACGCATGTAAACGGGTTATTCCTAATGTTTCAGAAACCCGAATAGTGACCTTAACCCGACCATAACCCGAAAATTGGCTGCATGTAAACGTAGTCATTGTTCTAAAACATCTAGGGCTGCCCCGATTAAAGATTTTTCCTTCAATTTGAGTCCTTCATTTGAGCCATTAATTGACTAAATGTTTGTTTATGAATTAAAATAGTTTAATATAGACTGCGGGGAATACTAAACCATAATGAACCTTTAATATATAGGCATAATATAGCCTATTCCGCACTCAAAGGCACGCATTGCTTCTTCAAAAGTAATGATTATGAATGTGGCAAGGAAACATTTTAATTATGTATTAGTGTCAGTGTATCCATAATCAAAGAGAAGGTGTCTTCTATTTGAATTGGTTTATTTATTAGTAGACATTTCAAGCTTTCTATAGATATATTTCTCATGTCTGTGAGGTAGGCTACGCTGAGTTTCACTTCATTGATATGACGCGTTCCAGTTCACGGAGACCGAGACTGAAGAAAGCGCATTCTGTTTGTTTTCTTTATTTTACAAAGTCACACTCCTGTTGTTATTTTGAGGTATCTCTGGCTGCATTTACACTGCAGGTCTTGATGCCCAAATCCGATTTTCTGACTATACCCGATTTTTTTGAAGACCCGCTTACATCATCTTTTAAAAGTGACTCGTATCTAATTTTTGCATTTACACTATACACTGCTGAAACTACCAAATGTAGGTGTTCTGACCCGGAAAAGGGCGTAAAATAGCACAAAATGCAATGGATGCAGATGCCAATAAAATAATGCAGTGTTTTGCTTTTTACAATGTTTTGAAAAGTCATCAAAAAAGTCAGCAAAACATGGTTTCGTCCGGCGGAGAGAAAGAGGAGAGCGCACTTCCCCATATCTTGTGAAATGTCTTCAAACACAGATTTATTTCTGTAACAACCCTGCATTTTTGCCAGCACTCGTCACCTCAAACACTCAAAACACATAAAACCTCCACATTGCTCCACTGTGTGTATCCTTCGTCCTCCATCGCACCTATAATAAGTTGTGATCTCAGTTGGTGGTGTCCATCTGAGTTGACATCACTCTTTAGTGACGTACGACTCGCATTTACTGGGGGATAGACAATTTGTCTGCTTACGTGGCACACGCAAATGCACCATGCATGTATCCGATTCATATTACCACATACGAGTGAAGCCTGAACCCGATCTGAGAAAATCGGAATCCATGCGCTTTTTTCCTGCTTACACGTTCACCAGTCATATCCGATCTGTGCCACATGAGAGAAAACAAAATTGGATTTGGGTCACTCACTTGAACCATGCAGTGTAAATGCGACATTCGATAAAAGTTTATAATGATGTATTACTCTAATCTGTATGACCGAAATATGTAGTATTATAAGTTATCACTGATCGCACAGGCGAACTCCATGTTGCGCATTAAGCGCTCCAATACTTTAGCTTCCACACAAACACTTGGATTAGATATGTGCTTAAAGCAACACTATGTGATTTTTACCCCCATCTAGCGGTGAAAAGGTATATGACCATCCAGTATGTATTTTCAATGGCATATTATACACTCACGAGAATACTTTATTACCTGAACGAAGTAAATCTACATTAATGAGCACATATCAGGGCTCAACATTAAGGCTTGTCCGCTTGTCCGGGACAAGTTGAAGAGGAAATTAGTTGTCCGACCGGACAAGTTAAATTTCAAACAAAATAAAATGCCATGTTACTTCACGTTATGTGCCACACGTTATGTCTGTTTTACAGATTTAATTTTACCGATTTGAAACAAACACATTTTTCGCGCTGCCTGTGAATGTCCTGAATGTGACTCACAGAAAGACGCGCGCCAGTATAATGCGCATGCAGAGGGCGTGCGCCAGAAGTTCTGTTTCGCGCTTGAACGAACATCAACACACACAAATAAGCCAAAATGTAATTTGTCGAGTATCTTCACAACATAAGAGATGTCTTATGATGGACATAAAGAGTTGTGACTCGTGAGAGAATGAGGCGCGTGTGAGATCCCTGACTCTGTCCACAGCGCCTACTCTTAAAGGGCCAGCGACAAATAAAGCGTTCTGTCATACTAAACCGTTCTCTTGACTAAAGAACTTGTGCAGCTTTAATAAGGAGTAGTCTATATATAATTTATAATTTATGCAGCGCAGACTGTTTGATAACTTTATTCAATTTCTGTATATGTCCTACCTGTTAGACAGTTAATTTTTATCCAGGCATCAATGGCTTATTGATCATTATTATTAGGTGTTATCAATCATTTAGTTGTTATTGCTAATTTCAGAATTATCACTAATCTGTGTGTGCATTTGGTTTAGAACCAAACAAGTTGACTCATGAAACCATTTGTTTATTATATCGTGCATATCACAACCGCAATATTGACCTCAATAATCGCAATATGACATTTTCCCCAAATCGTGCAGCCCTAGATAAAATTATAAATCTTTACCCGAAAAGTGACTTTTGTGCATGGACAAGTGAAACTAAATTTAAATAAATTTACTTGTCCGAAGGACAAGTGCCTCAAAAAGTTAATGTCAAGCCCTGCATATGTTTTTGATTGAACTAAGTGTTTTTAGCTAAGAATAAACTAAAAGAGTTACACAGTGTAGCTTTAATAATAATAGCACACATTTATCAAGGTTAACGTTAGAGCGAGCGGCCTTGTTTCAAATAATAAGCCATATTTGAGGTTGATGGATGATAGGCGAACGTTTGGGTTTCCTAGCCGGCATTTAGTTCTGGTTTGCCTTTGACAGTCAATGACTCTGATTTCCAGCTTCCTCACACCCATAAAGAGCCGTTCTCCCCTATGTTCCCCAGCATTACCGGCGTCTCCTCATGCCAGAGCTCATTACTCCTGGTCAATTCTTCTCCTGCATGCTACCCAGAATCCAACTCGCCCAGCGATCAGCAATTAACCCCTCCGGTGAATTGTGGCTGTGCCCTGCTGCCACACAATCATTGTTTAGGGATATGTTCAAAAGGGACACTGTTTTTTGCAGTTGACCTTCTGCCAGTTGCGGGTCACGTTAATTGCCCCAGATTGATATTCCCGCTGTGCTCAGCGCTGGAGTTGGTCAACCCCTGGAGCAAACGGATATGTTTTTTCATCTGTGAAGACTAATCATGCGGTTATCCTTTTATGTTGCCTCTTCAGTATCTATAAAGATAGTCCTATTGTTATTACCTAATTAAGCGTCCAGTTACAAACCCTACAGAACATACTAAACTTTACTCCCAGTGGGCTCTTTTACTACTTACACTTTCCTAACTTAACCCTCTGTCTTTGTAGCACTGACAAAGCTAGTTTGTGAGGATCTCTAGAATAGGCTTAGATGTGATTTGCGTTTAGATAACTTTTTCTACCCTTTGTTTGATTTGATTATTAGAAAAAAAGAGAAAAAAACACCAGCCAGGAGTCAGCAGATGTTGTGAGGATTACTGATCTATTGCTTCCAGATAAAATTGTACTAATAGTCACTTTTTCCAATCAGGCTTCCCAAGCATTTCCTCCAGGTGCCATTGGCCAGACAAACAAGTAGTTTTACATTGAAATCTTGGATCGAATCATGTATTGAATCTAGGGATCAACTGGTAGATGCTAGAGACATATTTCTCCATTCATATTTTATTTTATTTTATTAAAATAAACTCATTTCCTCCAGGTGCCATTGGCCGGACAAACAAGTAGTTTTACATTGATTGAATCTAGGGATCAACTGGTAGATGCTAGAGACATATTTCTCCATTCATATTTTATTTTATTAAAAATAAACTCTTAAAAGCATTATTATATTATATTGTATTGTACTATATTAATATATATATATAAATATATAAATATATAAATATTTAAAATATAAAATATAAATTGTATAAAATTTTACTTTATATTCTATTTAGTATATATTTCTATTTTAATATAAAATTATATTTATGTATTATATAATATATTTTCTATGAATAATGGTATTATTCTTTACTTTAAAATTAGAGTTAAAAGTTTTTGACAAGGTCAATGAAAATCTGTTTGAGAGAGAGAGAGAGAGAGAGAGAGAGAGAGAGAGAGAGAGAGAGAGAGAGAGAGAGAGAGAGGGTGTATACAGGCATGTGAAGCCAAACTTCTGGCTCTCAGCTCTGTTTTTTTCCTCCGTTTCCTTTTGTTTCTCTTCATGTGTGGTCACCTTCCCTGGAACTTTTTCCATTCCAGATTTCTATTTAGATGTAAGTGTGGCCACGTTTGATCCCAATCTGACACCAAGCCTTGCTGTAGATTCCTGCGTCCAGGGCCGCCTGGCCCACATCAAAGACACAGGAGCCCCTTTTTGTTCCTTAACGAATACAATCTGCCATTTAATTTGTGCGCCGTGTCGGATTAACCGGGCCTCCGAGGAAGGTGACATTCACTGTTCTCTCCCTTCCTTTTTCACATGCTTCTTCGCCCACCTCCTTGGGTTGTAGTCCAGCAAGCATTTAGTTGACGTTAAATATGCCGTGCGGATAGACAGCGGTAGAGGGAACGCAGTGGAGAGCTGGATGAAAGGAGAAGGAGTCTGGGTGGATGCTGATTAGCTTCACTTTGCAGCCTAATGAAGAGACGGCTTACCTATTAGTCTGCCGAATCCGAGTGTCAGGTGCCAGGCTGCAGGATTTAGGAGACGAAACTGCAACAGAGACTGTTGCGACGCAACAGCAAGCTCGTATGCGGGAGTGATGGATCAGGAGGAGGAGCCAGAGTCCTCTAAACAAACACAACACAACAGGCATGTTTGACAGCTTGTAAAAGCGTGATTAGCTGCTGTTACCCAAGGGCTAGGCGTCCTCCTCTCTAACCAGGCTTTACCAAACCTGTTCTGTAAGGCGGATGTTTGAGAAATGATACACTAATCTTCCAAATCTATACCATCATGATAATTGGGTGCTAATTCGATATACTCTAAACAATGCTGGGTTGTTTGAACCCAAATTTGGGTAAAATATGGACAAACCCAAATGTTGGGTTAAACAGTTAACTTCAACTCTCATTTTCAACTGTAAAGTTTTTAATTGCATTTTTAACCCAACATTTGGGTTTGTCCATATTTGACCCAAATTTTTGTTGAAACAATCCAGCATTTTTTAGTAGTGTACTGCGGACTTTTATGGATTGTGATTCTACAAGTTTTAAGTTTCGATATTGCAATGTGTTGTGCTTTTTGTTTGCTTTTTTAACATTAGACCATGGAACTAAATTTAATTATAAACTTATTTGGACTGTATACACTCTAAAAATTGGACAAATATGGACAAACCTGAACATTGGGTTAATTTTTTTAATTACATTTATAACCCAACGTTTAGGTTTGTCCGTATTTGACCCAAAGTTGGGTTAAAACAACCCAGCATTTTTAGAGTGTATGATTTGTCATATTTACAAAAACAGTCTAGGAGCATCAATGCCAGTCCAACGTGCAATAAAATTAGTTTTGGGCATCCTGACTAAAATCAAAATCACTAAGGCCCCGTCCACACTACTGCGTTTTCATTTAAAAACGGAGACCTTTTGCTGACGTTTGCACCTCCTGTCCAGACTAAAACGGGAATAACGAAGACCTAAAACGGAGAAGTTTAGAAACGCTGCAGCTCCGTTTTCGTTTTGAATCTCCGAGGGCGTTTTAGTGTGGACGAGACAAAACGGAGGAGTTTAGAAACGCTGACGCAGAGGCTGACGCTCGGCTCTATGATTGGGTGTTATCAGTCATGACGTATCCTTCAATGATTCGCCAAACACTGTTTACACCGGCACGTGCATGCCCAGTGTTGGTAAATAGTCACGTGATCGGCGTTTTCAGTCGTTTTAATGTGGACGGAGATCATTTCTAATACGCAGATAAAACGCTGGTGTGGACGGAGATCGTATTTCATTTTAATTCTCCGTTTTTTAAACGAAACGCAGTAGTGTGGACGGGGCCTAAGATTATGGGCCAGATTTACTAACATATACCCTCCTTTGGCATTAAGGATTTACTGAAGGCATGCAGTGAAAAATTAGCACTGAAAAGGCATAAGCACAGTTATTTTTGCGGCTGACCTTTTTGCATATGCATTTTATAGGACTTTCCCTTTCAGATGAAAACTTTATCATCAAAATTAATTTTGCAAGGTGATTTACTAACGTTTTTGCACCATTACCATCCAAAATGAATGTCTTAAAGCATGTCTCCTGGTAGATTGCATTGGTTATTATGGAAATGATCCGGCTGCGTCTGTGCTTTTTAATATGCGTGTCATCAGTAGATGACACGTGCATCTGATTTTCTTTGACACTGACAGGTTATGATGAATTGGTTTATGTCAAGGTGTCATAACGAAGGCATCACAAACAATGTCATATTTGCATTAAAAGCGAATGACACTTAATGACAGTTGTCACAAACATGCATAAAACTTCCTTCATATTCATAATATGTCATGTCATGATTATGAAGGTGTCGTGTAGTCTTATGCACACCCCTTCAAGTAAAGTATTACCCTTTGGTGTATCCATGACATGGAGTGGCAGATGTCAGAGGAGTTGTTAATCGGGTTGCACAGGTGAGGAAGTTGAAGTGCTTTGCACCACTCTACAGACAGATCCCCCCCCCCACCTTGCCTTTCACCACCATTTCTGCAACGTAAGGCTTCTCTCCGGGTATTGTGCTGACGCGGCAGCCTCTTCATGCACATCCGGAAGCGTAATGTGGAGAAGCGTCGCCCAATCTGCCCATCTCACTGCCATCTCCAACCTCTCCAGGTGAGAACGGCCAAGCAACCTGTGTCATTTTCTCTCGCTGATCCCCACAATACCAATTCATTTCTCTGTCAGATTTCTCTGCACCTGCACAAAACCACTGGAACTAACCATTAATTTGTCCAAGTACATCGTGTCCACATGCCTCTGAATGCACGATTATCCTCTGACTATCAAAGCGGGATTGTAGTTTAGGAACAGTAAACTTTGATTGCAACAAGCATGTTCTTCATTAGGGATCTATTAGAATCTGTTTAGCATATTTATGTTGCATATGGATATGTTTTGCATATATCTAGATCAAAGGCTTGGTTGGATACTGTACACAGGAGAGCATTCTTGTTTCTTTTTAAGATGGTAAAAGAACGTGCTAAAAATAGAAGAATGATAATCAGTTTTACATTGAGCAGGACTGCTTTTTAAGGTTTAAATTTTAGATCAGTCTTAATAGAAGGAATAAGAGTGTTAGCTGGAGCGATTGTAACATTTGTTGAAAAAATAAAATAAATGAAATGACCCTATTGTATAATTGGTTTAATGCTTAATAATGCTGACTAGTATTCACCATTTATATTGTACAAATTATTTTAGCCATTAGGGCGGAGATGTGTAAGATTAGGGGTGGGGTTAGGGATTTAGGGGGCGGATATGGGTAGGATTAGGGGTGTGGTTAGTGATCAGGGCGGAGATGGGTAGGATTATGGGTGTGGTTAGTAATCAGGGGCGGAGATGGGTAGGATTAGGGGTGGGGTTAGTAATCAGGGGCGGAGATGGGTAGGATTAGGGGTGGGGTTAGAGATCAGGGGCGGAGATGGGTAGGATTGGGGTGGGTTTAGGGATCAGGGGTGGAGATGGGTAGAATTAGGGGTGGGGTTAGTGATCAGGGGCGGAGATGGGTAGGATTAGGGGTGGAGTTAGTGATCAGGGGTGGAGATGGGTTGGATTAGGGGTGGAGTTAGTGATCAGGGGCGGAGATGGGTAGGATTAGGGGTGTGTTTACGGATCAGGAGCGGAGATGGGTGGGGTTAGTAATCAGGGGGTGGAGATGGGTAGGATTAGGGTTGGGGTTAGTGATCAGGGGCGGAGATGGGTAGGATTAGGGGTGGGGTTAGGGATTCAGGGAGCGGAAAAGGGTAGGATTAGGGGTGGGGTTAAGGATCTGGAGCGGAGATTGGTAGGATTAGGGGTGGGGTTAGTGATCAGAGGCGGAGATGGGTAGGATTAGGGGTGGGGTTAGTGATCAGGGGTGGAGATGGGTAGGATTATGGGTGGGATTAGGGATCAGGGGTGGAGATGGGTAGGATTAGGGGTGTGGTTAGGAATCAGGGGGCGGAGGTAGGTTTAGGTATTTGTTATTTATAATATAATAATATGGATTTTCTGTTCTGCAGTGAGGGCCATCTCGAATAATGTGCATTTTAACACACAAGCCTTATTGGCTGCACTCATTATTTAAATAGTTATTTCGCCAGTAGGCGGTGAAAAGAGACTGTCTAAAAGTTCAGTGAGTCATTGAATCATTCAGTCAAAGCTTCGTTTAACAACACTGATTCATTTAGGAATGAAAATAGGGACTGTGTTTAAAATCGCACCCTACAGTATACCCTCATCTATTCCCTACATTACTCTACTAACATAGTCCACTTGAAACAAGTCGATAAGACAGACACTGAGTGCGCGGTTGAACAGTTTTATAAAAGTAATATCATACTTGCTGTTGAGCTTTTATTCTTTTCATATTTTGAACACCAGCACTTTTCTATGATATTGAATGTAATTAATGAATATATTTATTATTAATAATGTTATATTAATAAATCATTATTATCATTAAATAGCCCCTGCCCCCCTGTGGTTCCTCTATTCCACTGAAATGCAGTGCTAACATTGCTTTTTTACTGTGTTGCTCATTCCTTGCTACTCTTTACCATTGCAAACACCCATATCTTGCTTCTCGACTGAAGAGCAATCTCTTTGTATTGTGTTTCCAATTTGTGTATTTATTATGTGACAAATACACCCTAAAGTTCCTTAACCATAGCACTCAATTTACTGTGAAAGGTTCTCGGGCCTCAGAGTGCGAGTAAATGCAAGCACAGCGTAAATGAGTCATTGCGAGGAGAAAGGCTTGTGATAAACACCACGTCTACTTTGGGCAGGCCTGGAATGAAATTCATTAGGTCTGCCATCGTTTACATTTCCGCCCGCTGCCTCAAATTATATTTAGTGACAGCTGCTTTGATAAGCCACACTGTATGTTTCTGGGACTATTGAATTTCCATCGGGATTTCTTCCTTAATGTGTTTCATTTTCTTCTCGATAGCCTTTCCTTCGTCCCCTTTTGTAATGGTGTGAAGCCAGTCCTGAGGAGGAATATTACATGGTTCAGAAGAATTGGCTGGTAGAGCCGTTTCCCGACGAGAAGAAAAAATAGGCATATGATAAATTAACTTTTCTTCTGATCATCATTATCATAAGTCTGTAATTACCGATGACATTTTACAAATGACCAGGGCCTCTAATCTCGCTCTTCAGTCGACCCTACCTGTATGACCTCTAAGTTTCACAACAAGCTTTTATTTGATCTTTTCCTTTTTTAATTTGGACTCTGTCTTTTTAGAGAGCTCACCATGGTACAGGGACCAACTTGGCATACAGGACACTTTCCATGAAGGTACTGTACAAAATAGGGCCATTTTCTTTTTCTTGCTCCACAAACGGTCAGGTGCTTAACCTTTAGAAAATGCTGATCGTTCTCCCCAAGAGGTCAAAATAAATATTAAATGAGCTGCTTTCTCTTTCTATTCATTTTAAATGAGCTTTGCAGGTTTTACGAGCAAATTTTCGGTTTAAATACTCCCATTTGTGTTTTGTTTTTCGACACTCTAAACAATGCTGGGTCGTTTGAACCCAAATTTGGGTAAAATATGGACAAACCCAAATGTTGGGTTAAAAATGTAATTTCAAATTTTCAACTGTAAATTTGTAATTGTTTTAAACATTTTTAACCCAACATTTGGGTTTGTCCATATTGGACCACCCAGTGTATCCCAGTGTACCACCCAGTGTAGCAATTTCTTGCACATTGAATAACACCTCAAGTCTGAGTAATTAAAAAAAAAAAAAATAAAATTGAATAGCAATTCAACAGATAATGTCAAATACATTTTAATATTTCAATGCTTTTTATAATATTTGAAGTTGTTGGACACAGTCAAGCTGATAAAGGCCTGTTCACACTGGGACGAATTTCGCGCACGTTATTCGCCGACATTTAACGCCTCGTGACTAAACAAAGGGCGCCAATGTGAGTGTTCACACCGTGGCGTATTTAAAAAAAAATTCCTCGGGTTAGTTTTTTTAGTTTGACGTGTCGCATCAAAAACTATCCGACCAATGAGATTGCCACTTTTGCTCACATGTCTGGAGCTTCTGAAGAGACAACACAACTTGAGGGCGGTCAAACACAAATTGGTCTTGCCGAGCACACATATGCAACGGTGAAGAAGAAATACGCGTCGCCGCCTACACAGCCAGGAAGAAATAAGACGTAGAGCTGCTGTTCTCGTTGGTGCTAGAATATAAAGAACTATATGACAAATGCGACAGGGACTACACACATCTTGATAAAAGATAACTGTTATGGAGTGGTATTGCATGGCAAATGGGCGCCATCTAGTATCAGGGAATTAATTTGCATGTTCACTTGGCTCATCGTCAGCGGAAAACGCTTAGGTGTGAACACGAAAAACGCTGACGGATAACGCGCGCTGATATTCGTCCCGGTGTGTACGGGCCTTAAGGTTGAGAATGTTGATAAGGGAAAAAGGCCGAAAGCACAGTTTTAAGGCCAGATTCAGACGTTTGATGTTTTAAACTAGACTAGTCAGGCTAGGTTTATATTTTTTAAACGAACGAATCTTGTAGTTCGCACAAAAAAGTGCTAAAACCTTTTGAGATGTCAAAGTGAACCTTATTCTTGGAAAGTGCCACAGATTCCTGTAACACTGCTGGCTTTATGACACACAATTGTGGGTTACCAAGTAGAGAGGTTGAAAGGTTGCAATTTACCTCAGAAGATAGAAGCACAACGCTGTGATGTGTATCTTTGTGCGTATATCTTGCCAATCAAATACTTGCCAATCAAATGTTTTTTAGATCATTTTCAAGATGGTATTTTCTACAACATGATCTGTTTTCCAATAGCACATATCTAATTTAACTGGGCTTTGCTTACTGTGCCCAGTTGTTCCGAGCAGAATGGAAGCTTGGCAGGATTATTGGTTGGTTGCCCTTTCAGGAAGTCGGCCTCACTGGCAGAAAGATGACCAAGGTTATTTTCCTTTGGTGATAATAAGTAATGGCTTATATAGATCAGTGAGCTCTAATCACAGATTCCTCCCCGCATCTCATTACTTTAACATTCTTTTAGCTGTATCAGCGGCAGCGGCTCTTAAACGATAATTTCCTCATCGGTTCTGGGCAAGATTCAACGGATGACATTCCGCTGGCCAGAAAAGAGGCGGCAGGGAACAGGCGGCACCTAAAGTGTTCAGAAGAAGAAACTATTTTAGAAGAAAGACCTTTTTTTTTGCTAAAATGAGCTGATTCTCTTTGTCCTTTTTTCTCAGAGAAGCTAATTAGAGTGTTAAACTTGTAAAGCTGTATTTGTTTTTTGTTTTATTTTTGAAAGGAAGATCCCTCATTAAATTCTGTTTTTTAACAAACACTTTGCAAGGCACTTGCAATATTTTTCACTGATTGTCTTTTCCATTTTCTGGTCATGTAGATAAAGGCAAATGCTGCAGTGAAGTTTAATTTGAGTATTATACTCTCTTCCCAGGGCATTGCGATCAATCATAATTGATTTTCGATTTTGATTTTGGCTTCCAGCGATTATGAAAACAAGATAAGCGAGGTAAAACTATTATTGTGCCGCTGCCGCATTCAATCAAGCCTTTGATTCCTTTGAGTGAGCGTTGCGAAATGCACTCTACTGTTGCTAAACTGCGGGACGTGTTTGATATTAAACACAGTTATTAACAGTGCATTAAGCCATTGTTTCATGGGAAGTTTTGTGTGCACGCTCTGAGTCTGAGCCGAATGCGGATTAGCAAATGGACTTCGCATATGTGCTTTAAAGGGATACTCCACTTTTTTTGGAAATAGGCTCATTTTACAACTACAGAGTTAAACATTTGAGTTTTACCATTTTCAAATCAATTCAGCCGATTTTCTAATATTTAGAAGAATATCAGTAATCAGACAGTTTCTGGTCTCATTGACTTCCATAGTAGGGAAAAAAATGTAAACTATGGAAGTCAATGAGACCAGAAACTGTCTGGTTACTGATATTCTTCTAAATATCAGAAAATCGGCTGATTGATTAAAAACGGTAAAACTCAACTGTTTAACTATATTCTTGTGAAAATGCCTTTTTGGAGAGTATTCACGTAAACAGTAGGTTATGTATTAAGTTGGGAAAGAATATGTGTGTGTAACCGTATATTGGACCCGTGCATTAGCTCTTAAAGTGACAGCAACCTAATAAACCAGCTGCAGTCTAGGAAAATCACTCACTGATCTTGATAGAATAACTTAAGTTGCTCACTCTAAACAATGCTGGGTTGTTTTAACCCAAATTTGGGTAGAAAATGGACAAACCCAAATGTCATTTCAAATTTGAACCCAACTTCAACTCTCACTTTCAAATGTACATTTTTTAATTGCCTTTTTTAACCAATCTTTTAGGTTTGTCCATATTTGCTTTAATAATTATCAATCTATATTTAACGTGTACATTAAAGGAGCTGTATGTAAGATTGTGGCCAAAACTGGTACTGCAGTCAGTTTCAAATTACTGTCGAGCGGTGTATCACTTTCCCCTCATCCCTGACTCGAGGTTGCCAGATAGGCTGTGGGATTCAACCTTTTTTTTATCCCACACGTTTGTAGCTGCAGCTGTGGAAACTAGAGCAGAGCTGGCAACCCATATGCTGCAACACTACTGACTTCGTGATTGGTAGATCGATGGAGGGTGGAGCATCAGACTAAAACACAACATGACAGTTGAGGGCTACAACTTCACTTTTTAAATGACAATATCCTGGCCGGACTACTGTTGTCAGTGACATAAGTATTTGAAATGAACATGATTTCTTAATGTCTAGTGACATATCAGGGCCATTTTATGATTATTTGAAATACATTTCTTATATACAGCTCCTTTACATATATGCAGTGCTATTTTACATTTTACACATTACATCTGAATACCCCTGTTAGTACAGTATTTCCAAATATGTTGCATATTTGGTTCATTTCACTCAAAAAATAATAATTCTGGGTTATTTCAACCCTAAATTTGGGTCAAATATGGACAAACCCAAATGTTGGGTTAAAAATGCATTAAAAAAATTACAGGCTAAAGTGAAAGTTGAAGTTGGGTTACAATTTTAAATTAAATTTTTAACCCAACAGTTGGGTTTGCCCATATTTGACCCAAATATGGTTTCAAACAACCCAGCATTGTTTAGAGTGTCATTTGTAATTAGCTTTCTTTGTTCTTGTTGTATTGATGACTGTTTACTTGTGCTGTGTAATTATTTTGAGACCCCTTTTCATTCATTTTTGATGAAGGATTTTTCCTGCAATCTCGCACACATAAATCTTAAATCTTGGGCTCTGTTTGCAGAATGTTTGGGTTTATGGGTTGAATGCTCTGCTTACACAGAAAATATTGAGATTACTTTTATTGCCGTTCTTAGCAAGTTTTTGTTAATGTCTGTGTTTGTTTGTCATCGAACGTGCGTGTGTGTTTGTGTTTCCCGTCCATTTGTGTTGTAGAATCGCTCAGACAGGAAGTGGAAAAACTTCCCCCACATCTTGCAGACAAATTCTGTAACAGAGTGCCACATTTTTATGAGCAAGGGCGGGAGGGAAGAGAAAAAAAAGTGTGTGAGTACCTGCTGCAGTGTACGGTCTGAGAGCATGACCTCACCGTCTGAGGGGCGGAATACACTGAGCCGTTTCAACAGTCTTCCAGGACGCCCCTGTTTATTTTTGTCTATGGAATGATGGGAAATTTGACTTCTGCAGAAACAAACTGACACCCTTGTGCACCAGCCGGCCAGTGTGCGTTTGTGTATTCGTCCTGTTTCTGGGGTTTGGCTGATCCGGGCAGGAGGAGGTGGAATGGAAAGGATGGCGAGGTTGTGAGCAAAGTTTGCTGTTCCGTGGCCCATAATGGTCAGATTGTGTTTAAAGTTGAAGCAAGACATAATCGGCGGTAATTCACTCATGTGTCCGTCTGCCATGATTACATCCTTCGCCACCATCCTAAATCAAGTCCTTTCAGTTACGGCCAGCTGCTCTCATAACATGTTTGCTCAGCGCTGGTTCCATGCGCCATGTGAATTTCCAGCGCCGTTTTTAGCGAGCGATTAATTTATCGACTTTGAGTCTGAATGGCATTCATGTCAAGCACACCGCACCTTCTGTTATGTTTGGCTTGCTCAGTCTATATTCGCACAGAACCTGTAATGTCTACGCCATGACGAAAAGATGTGCATTGTTATGGAAACCTGATGTTATGTGCAGATATCTTTCTAATGAAAGCCCAAATGCAAACGTGGTTCTCCTTATTTTGCTTTATGTGGTAGCAGGTTGGACTGTGTTCACTGTTTTGTGCGCCCAGCCACAGCTGCAGCGAATCACCTTGTTAAATAGTGCCGGAAACCTGCCTCCTTACCACCCACGTCTGCTTTCATTCACCAAAACCTTTATAATGATAATAAATGTCAGCGATAATAAAACTATGCCAACCCCACCTCCCCGCGACGTTATTTACATGTGAACCCAGCGAAATTTAAAATGAGAGGGTGTAACGCGAGATGGGTCTGGAGATGCCATGCAAAACACAAGCACGCCCAATATATCATTGACAAGAGTAATTTATTCACTGACAGGATGGTGGTTAGAGTTATTTTTATGTTTTATTTGTGCAACGCGCTTCATTAAATTCTGCAGTCCAATGACGAATATGTTTTTGTGTGTGTAAAATGTTGTGTAGATGATAATATGTTAAAAAGGTTGAGGTGCAGGGATGAAATGGTCAAATCTGTGTTCAAACATCTGGTTTCGTGATCTGTGTCTCATTTGTCTTGATAATACAGTGGTAACTGGTGTTTCTAACAGAACTGCAACTCTATCTTAAAGTGGAAGCGACAATATCATCGCTTGTTCGGATCTCAGCTGATATTGTTGCACGTTTGGTCATTACTCAACCCTGAACCTCCTCCATTGGTTAAATAGGACGTTTTGATAAAAAAAATTTTTTTTTTTTTAAATATTGTTTTGGGTTTATAATAATTACATTTTTTAATTGCACTATATTTGTCTTAAAGTGATAGCACATCTTGTTTTCACAAATGTGTTATTCAGAGACACTGTTTAGGTAAACCATTAATGTTATTTTAGTATAATTTCTATAATATAGTTTTTATTAATATTTAGATTTTTTACATTTTAAGTTTTCATTTTATTTTTAGTTTATTTTTATTTTTTTTCAAATTTCTGTTTTAGTTTTTTGTTCTATTTAAATGTCCATTTACAGAGATGTATAGTAACGAAGTAAAACTACTTAAGTACTGTACTTAAGTACTAAAATGCTGTATCTGTACTCTACTAGGGTATTGTTTTTTTCTCATACTTCTACTTTTACTTCAGTAGATATTTTTGATGAATTTAATACTTCTACTTTGATATTTTTTTAATGTTTTGCTAGTTACTCATTACAATTATAAAATTTTTACGAATCATTCGTGGCAATCACATGCCAGTTTTATAGGGTAATGGTATTGATTGACACACACATTGACAACTAATGCAGGGGTTGTCCTGCAATGACATTTTTTTAGCGCCCGCCAAAGCAAATTTGTATCCCGCCAAAGCTCCTTATTTGATTGCTACACTGTAAAAAATAAATAGTAAAAAATAAATAAAAAAAGTAAATACTAGTGAAAAAAAACAATGTAATTTACTTGAAAAAGTTAGTTCAGGCAAGAATTTAAAAAACTAAGTAAATTCCATATCAGTACTTAATTCAAGCGAGTAGAAATGAAAGTGTAAATATCAACTCAATAAAAATAAGTAAAAATTACTCAACTTTTCTGATACTGGGATTCCCATCATGCACTGGACCTTGAATAATTAATGAGGCTCATTTTTCACTGGTTTCCAGCTGTATTTACACTTATTTATCATTGATTTTTGTTGTCAGTATTAGTAACTTGCCATTTTGTGACATTTCGAGTAAATTTTTTGCTCAAAATGACACATTCAAACACAAAACGACCCATCAAATGTTACCGCATTGTGTATTGTCTGCCAAGTATTGAGGTGTTTGCATTCACATGATGTTTAACATCTGACATGATTACTTAGATGATCTAAGTAATCATTACTTAGATGATCTAAGTAAAGCACATACTCTAAAAGACTAATAAAATTTAAGATTATTGTTTTTGTGAAATGTAATACAAAGGCAAAGGAAATCGATATTAATCAACCTTTTACTAGCCGAGTTAAAATTACTTATTTTTTGTAGAGTTTACTTAATTCCATATTCCAAGTAAATTTACCTTAAAGATTTCTAATTAAAGCTACTGATGAATACTGAAGCTACTGAGTGAGATAGTTTAGCAAGCATTTTTCAAGGAAATCCTACTCCAATTTTTTTACACTGTAGTTCATGCTTTTGACTGCTTTCTTTAATAATTACATGACACAATACTTGTACTTTTACTTTTAGTACTTAAGTAGTGAATTTTTAAATAAACTACTTGCAATACTTAAGTAGAAAAAATGTTGAATACTTTAGTACTTCTACTTAAGTGTGGTGCTTAAAGAGCACTTCAACTTCTACTCAAGTCACTTTTTTGATAGAGCACTTGTACTTTTACTCCGGGTTTCTAGTACTTTATACATCTCTTTTAGTTTAAGTTTTAATTTCGGTTTTAGTTTTACATTTCATTTCTAAACGTCATTTAGGTTTTTACATTCACCTTTTCAACTAATATTTTGTGTTTCTGTTTCTGTTTTGTGAAGGCATTCGAACAAATATTTATAACTATTGTCGTATTTTCTCGGCATAGATTCAAGCAACACGTTGTAGAGCAACTGAACAGCAAATAACACAGATTACACCACACTATATTTCAATGAACAAAAACACTTTAATATGTCTGATAGAACCTGACAACATTATAAAAACCTTTCCTCCTCCATCATGCTTTGCATTTAAGCCTTAAACTTAGTCAAAATGAGAGCAGATCTAAATTTGGATTGTCAATATGTCACTAAAGATCATATCTGCATTTAACGATGAAGCAATTGTAAATGTGGCGTCATTTAGAACGCATTGAACGGTGCCAGAAAGAGCCGGGCGGCCCTAATAACGCAGGAGGGGCCTGAAACCAGAATCCGAGCGGAGCTATTTATGACCTACAGAAGAAGATGAGAGAGATGAAAAAACGGTACTGCATAATTTGAATGTTTATATGAATTATGCTTTTGATTTACTGACTAAAGCTTGCTTGTTTGAACACAGAGGTCTAATTCCAGGGCCAGGCCGACTGCAATGAGACATCTGTTTTAACTATGCACGACAAAAGTCATTGACCTGACAGAGGGTTTACCAGACTTTTTTTCTCTCTCCTCCTCTTTCATGTCCTTCGCTCCTGTCTAGGGTGTGAGTCGACAGCCGTAGCGTTGAGGGAAACCGGCGTTGCGTGTAGATGAGACATTGTGCTCTGTACCCTACTGCAAATGAACATCTGGCCGGCATATTGGTTCCATGTGTGAAAATGAGATCCGTCCGAATAATGACCAGTCTCAATCAGGAATCAGGGCTGGGGGATGAATGCACGCTGATCCTGATTTGCTCGACAGTTCAAATTGGCAGCACCTTACATAATTAAGGAGCAATTGGCCAAGATTAGGCGGGCTTCGGACCCTGACCGATCATTAATTTCGAGCCCCGTCTCAGGGTCTGGCCCCCTGCTTTTCACTACCCCGCCGACCTCCTCTGGAGTTTGCCAAAGCACTATCAGCTGGTAGCTATTTGTCAGAAACCCCCTCATAACGACCTTAATTGTTTTAGACAAACAAGCAAGCTTGTGGCCTAGGCTTTTTATACAGGAAGACATGGCTTCTTTGATCCGTGCTATATTCTTTAGCGGAGCCTCGAAGCTATTTACCAAAGACATTTATCCACAGACAGACAGATAGACAGACAGACTTTGAGACTCCGAAACAGCCACTTTTTTGACTCTTGTGCCGAGTGAGAGATGAAAGAAACCCCAGTGCTTAAAGGGACGAAAAAATTAACTCTACTGATCTATTTTGTCAAAAATACATTATAAATGGAAGTCTTAAACTAAAAATTGTATGGATATTGTTGTGAGCACTTTTAATTAAAACTCAAAAATCTCAGCAACTGTGCCGATATTAAAATGAAGTAAAAACATTTTCTGCATACTTAAAAGTAGTTTGGCATCTAAAAATAATAATCATCATTTCCAAACCTGTATGATTTCCTTTGTTCCGTGGAACCCAAAAGAAAATATTTTACATAATTCATTAACTGTAAAAGTAAAACTTTGGACCCCTTTGACTTGATTGACTTGATTGTATGTTTTGTGTGTGTGTGTGTTGGCAAAGAATCTCAGGTTACACTTTATTTAAAGGTGACATAGTTACCTAGTGCTTACTCAAATAAGTACTGAGTAATATTAACTAACATAAATATAAAGTAAGTTACAAAATGCTGGGTTGTTTTAACCCAAATTTGGGTCAAATATGGACAAACCCAAATGTTGGGTTAAAAATGTCATTTAAACTTTAAACCCAATGGCTGAGTTTGTCCATATTTGACCCAAAGATGGGTTAAAACAACCCAGCATTTTTTTAGAGTGTGCATAATTTACTGTGATTACTATAGGAAGTAAATGTAGTTACATGTATTAGCTTAAAATAAAGTGTTACTGCACTCTAAACAATGCTGGGTTGTTTTAACCCACATTTGGGTCAAATATGGACAACCCCAAATGTTGGGTTAAAAATGTCATTTAAACTTTTTAACCCAACGGCTGAGTTTGTCCATATTTGACCCAAAGATGGGTTAAAACAACCCAGCATTTTTTTATAGTGTGCATAATTTACTGTGATTACTATAGGAAGTAAATGTAGTTTACAAAAATGTTGGGTTAAAAATGTAATTTGAAATTTCAACTTTCACTTTCAACTGTGTTTTATTTGAGTTTGTCCAAATTTGACCCACATTTAGGTTATAACAACCCAGCATTTTTTAGAGTGAAATCATATTGACTTGAGGGTCAGTAACAGAAATTTCTTTTGGGTAAACTTTCCCAAACAATTGAGCTTCGCACAATCGTTTCAGCTGAGCTAAAAAAAGCACTGCAGAAATGTTTATGCATGGTCGTGTCATTTGTCATGTTGCTCAGTGCAGGTGGCATTTGAGGCGAGTGTGGCATAACGTTAGCATATGAGTGCTGACGGTGGCTGTTATGCTTCATTAAGGGCCATAAATGCTCTCTTGTATGGGGGGAAACAGTTTGCTTGCACACCATTTGGCAGCGGTATTGTAAGGTAATCTTGAGTGAATCCGCGGACAGCTTTTCCAGGTATCACAGAATGACAGCGCACCCAAATTGTTTAGAGAGAACACTAGCTGATTTGGCACGACGATTCTCAGCGTGGTACGAATAAACAAAGCGCAAACATTCCCACTGTTTACAGGCGTCGCTCCGCAACGACTCCGTCCATCAAGGCTTTGGTGTCAGTGATGGAACGGTTCTGAGAGAGGAGGAGACATGATCAGGAGAATGTGCAGCAGCCCTGAAATGAAAGGGGCAAGTCCATATGTGTGATTCTCTAGCCGTAAACAGCTCGCAGCCAGTGTCAATTACAACGTCAGACGTGACGGCAGTTATAATTACAGCAAGATGGACCGCTCTCACTCATTTTTGTCAGCACATCTGCGCGCTGAATCACAGATCGGTGTGCATGTTTTCTGGCTCGCTCTCACGCTGCGCAGTGGAGGCTTCTGGGATCTGCAGGAAAAACGTGGCAGCGGGGCATCAAACAAACAAGCCGGCGTGAAGCGTGTTCGTCTGCGTACGCCGGGGGCCTGACTTTCCTCACATTTGTTTCAGATCGCTGCCTGCTCTTCCCTCTTTCTCTTTCACTTCCCCCTGTAATCGTTTAATGGCTCGCAACCTCGAGGACTTATCTGACACACCTTCGCTTCTCTAACGATTCGTTTTTTTAGGTATCGGCACACTCTGATGCATTTCTCAACATCTTCTCTTCTCTCTTCCGCTATCTTGCTTACTCCGCAGCTTTGTTTAGAAAGGGGCCGTGGAGACAGGAGGAAGGGGGAAGAAAACGAGAAGAGGGAAAGCACTCTGTTTTTGTTATTAAAAGATGTTTTCACTGTGGAATGTGTGCATTAGCTGTAGATTGTTTCCTATTAGCAGCTTATCTCCAAGGCTTTTGGCTTAGGGCCTGGCCAGAGCTTTTTTCCAAAGAGAGGAGAGAGAGAGAGTGGAGAGAGAGAGAGAGGAGTGAGTGTCAGGCTTGATGAGAAAGAGGCCTGGGGAATTAACCACTGCTGCCATAGAAACCCTGAAATCCATGACACTGGCAGTCCGGTGTGTGACGTGGAAAACACCCTTGGCTGACCAAGCAGAACTTGTGCCCTCACCTCAGGAAGACTGGACTGAAAGCATGAGAGAGAGAGAGAGAGAGAGAGAGAGAGAGAGAGAGAGAGGGAGGGAGGGAGGGAGAGGGGGGATGTCAGTCAGTGTGCTTTTGTTGCACAGACTGTTTGAAAACATGAGTGAAGGGAAGATTGTAGTTTAATAGAGTGGTGCAGTTATGACATCACTTTGAAGGCCAAAACGCGGAAGCAAGTTAGCATTTTAGCACTTCTGGTTCCAAAGTCCCGAAGTCAATGGGCTTTTTGAATGGGGTTTTGGTTAAAGGTGCTCTAAGCGATGTCAAATGTTTTTTTTAGGCTGAAACATTCTTTTGTCACATACAGCAAACATCTCCTCACTATCCTCTAGCTACCTGTCTCCTGAACACACTGTAAAAAAAACCCGGTCTCTATAGACCAGGTTCCACAAACGGCAACAAAAACAAACTGGTCCAACCCGCACCACCAAACATAACAAACAGTGTTCCAGCCAATCACTGACAAGATGATTTGGGGTGGAGTTAGTGCGCACGCAGCAGATGGGAGGGGTGATGAGGAGAGAGGGTTGAGCTAGAATAGTTTTGTTTGACAATACTTCGAACGTCAACAAGAACCCAACATCGCTTAGGCCGTGTGTCCACCAAATCAGTTTTTCCATGCGCCTTGCGTACGTTTTCAATTGTTTTTAATGGGAGCACCACATTTTTAAACGCCATGAGCGTAATGAGGCGCTGAGCGTTCTTTTCACGCAGAAGTGCCGAGCGCTCTGCGTTTTTACTGGTCGCTGAGAGTTGAAAAATGTTCAACTTTAGATAAAACGCAGCGCTCATCACTGTCACTTTTTACCCACCTGTCCAATCACAGTGGAGGAGGGGCGGGACTAAACCACACTGAAAATTTTGATTCTTGATTTTTAGAAAAATAAATTTTTAGTATGAAACAAATTATCTGTGAAATCAGTTACAAGTAAACTGTGCTACTGATATTCTGTATCATAGCAAAAATGCTGAATAATTTCTGCTAAAATGCTCTCAAGCGCCCAAAGCACGGCGTCTTCAGCAGAGCGTTTTCAGCTGGCTTATAACGCTTTGGTGGACACACGGCCTTAGAGCACCTTTAAATGTCTGAAATAAGGTCAAGCACAAGCTCGAGGCACTTGCACGTTTTATTCTACGGTTGAGATAGCATCACGCTGGTTCCCTCAAAAAAAAAATCCAATAGGATTTTTCCATATGCTTTTGGATTATCGCTAAAAACAAGCTCTGTGAACGATATAAGTTTATGATACTTGCACGTTTTGTCCATCTAGATAGTAATCACTTTTTTTATGAATGTTGAAGCCTAATGCAGTTGCCAGAAGTAAAATGCTAAACGTAGGCTAAAAACGACCTACACCGCGGTCCCACAAATTCAACGTCACCATCACTAAGCTTCTGACAACTCTTTCAGTTTTTTATCTAAAAGCATTTCCCAGAAACGTTTGAGTTATAATAGTTTGTAAGACCACAATTATACGTATAACGATGCTGTAAAGTGGACTGAGTTTACCTTTTCAGTGTGCCTCTGTTGTCCCATTTAACACTTCTTTAGGAAACACCGTTTTCTGACACGTTTAAGCAGAACTTGTACATTTTTATTTTGTACTCGTATATTTGAATTGCTCAACTTAAAATATTTGAGTAAGCTAATAGACTAAATAAATAGAAATCCCAGCTCAGTTTCAGTCAAAGAACAAGTTCATAAAACTCAAAACAATAAAACAATTCAGATGACTTAACATGTGTAAGTTTTGTGAACTTAAAGAAAAAGAAAGTTATTTTGGTTTGTTTAATTTAAGTTTACCCTACTTAAACCAATTAATTATTTTGAGCATAAGCATTTACAATGGTTTTCTCTTAAGTATTGCTCTTTTTATGTGTGACACTTGGTCTTAAAGCTTACAATCCAATCAGTTCATCATATAAAGTGATTGAGTCTTCTCACTTTTTGAAGGGTCATAGTGGTAGTTGCGTAGCTGTCAATGGAGGGACAGAAATTCTTCTCGCATTAACGCCAAATATCTCACAAAAACGCATTCTAATCCTAGGGTGTCATATAGTGACGCTTTTGAAATTTCGTCTAAATCCAACACACATTTAGCGTCAATATAACACGCTTCGGTTATGGGTAGGTTTAGGTCTGGGTTAGGGTTAGACCACTAGGAGGCGCCTCTGGACAATATGTATCTGCCTCTCATATTGACGCTAAAGGGTGCCATGTGTTTTGTATGTAGACGCATTGTCAAAACTGTCAGTATATGACGCCTTGGGATGAGACCGAGCTGGAAATTTCTCAGATTTCATCAAAAAGATCTTCATTTGAATTTTGAAGATGAATGACAGTGAGGGTACTATATGAGGGTTCATTATTTATAACATAATTTTCATTTGAGCGAACTATCCCTTTAACAGTCCCACACTTACAGCAAGAGGAACGGTGCCGTCCAACAGAAGTTCTCTGAGAGCTTGTAAAAACCATTCCTGAACAAATGTGCGCACAATTCTCAGCATTCCTTCCCAGCTTCACCGCTCGGGTTTGGAAAGCACTAAAGTCTGAAAACATGGTGTTCATATTCACTTTTATGGAGGCCTAATTAGGGCTTTTGTGTGTTTTCACAAACAGGTTGTTCATGGCTACAGATGTTAAGCTTCCTCAGTGTTTGCTGAGCTTGGCCCGTATGCCTGGACTACCGCAGACTGTTTGCTCAGGATAGCGTCCTTTTCAGAATGTTTTCTTTTCTGTGCATAAAGCTAAAGATTTTATTTTTATGATGCATCATAGATAATTCATGAAATGAGTGTTGGTATGTGTTGGGCGAGTTGCTAAATGTGTGTTACGAAGTTAATGGGACTCTTGGCAAATCCGGCAGGAAAAAATAAGTCCGGTTCTGCTCGGCCCCTCCTGGTCATTGGCTTTTTATTTTTAACTTCATTGTTGTAGAAAGGAGGATCAGTGCTGACAGCCCTCCTGCCAGCTGCACTTTTATCTCTCCAGCCCGCTTCAGATGAAGAACACTGCATTAACAAAAAGTGTGTTTTTGCTGTGCATTCATTCAATAGACCGCCCTTTCTTTAAGAAAACACACATTTAGAGATTTCAGTTAGACATTTCTCTCACAAGAGGGAGAAAGATGGCAATCGTCGTCTCTCAATGCTAACTCCCCACAGATGTCCCTGTACGGGTTTGTTTCAGCCCGACTCTTAGCCTGTTTAAACCTTGGGACTGCCATTGATTAGCCGTTGTAACACCGCTGGAATCGTGCCGTCCATGCTATTTCTGGGCACTCTAGTAGACCAGATTTCCTTGTGTTTAGAAAGCAAAGGTTATTTTATTGTTTGCGAAACTGAGAATGGTGTACATCCTACTTTTTGACAGGAAAGGTACAATGCGATGTATTATTAATGCGTGCCTGGCAGATGAAACAGTCTGCTAACATACTATTATATATACAACTGAATTAAGGCTACAGCAAATCATCATTTATGAATGGGCTTTCTAAGAGTATGCCACTGAACTTTGTTCACTATTTACTGCTTTGTTTATTTATTTTATTGTATTTTGTCCCCTTTCTGGATTCTAGCAGACCTCAGCCTCGATTCTCCAATTTATTGATTTCTCGATTCTTCATTATTCAGAATGAAATTTATACCTGATATTTTCCTCTTTTTTTCTAAATTAACACTAAAGTTAATAATATTTTAAGTTATATTAAAACATTTCGTAAGAATGTTCCTGTCTTTATTGAAATTTGAATTATTTTTGGTTAATTAAAACTTTTAATTAAAAAAACATTAAAACTTTAAGCAACTGTATTCTATTTTAATATATTTTAAAATGTAATTAATTCCTGTTATGGTCACACGATCCTTCATAAATCATTCTATTATGGTGATTTTCTGCATTTCTGATTAAAATCCATGTTGAAATCTGTTGTGCTGCCTAATATTTTTGTGGAAAAAAATAATATTTTTTTTCTTTGATAATTAGTAACGTATCCACTGTAAAAAAAATATTTCATAATTTGTAATCACAACATTTTTTCTTTTGTCACATCAACTTAGATAATTTATGTAGTTCAGATAACATAATATTTTGAGTTTCTGGTGGTTAAATCAATCTCCTTTATTTTATCAACTCATTTTTTCCATTTCAAAGAACTTAAAATTTTAAGGCAACCAGGTTACTTATTTTTTAAAGTTAAACCAACAATATTTTTTACAGTGTAGGAATGATAAAACATATTTTGTTAAAATTTACTGCTTTAAATGCCACTAGGCAATATTTTTATTCAGAAAGTTATGTGATGAAAAAAGTTTCATCTGGATTAATCCTAAAAATCAAATATTTGAATGAAAAAATCATTTGTTGATGTGAGTTTTTAGTTGTTGTTTTTTTTTTTTTTCAGAACTACTATATTTGACCACTATTTAAAATACATCAATCTAAGAACAGCTACAGATGTTAATATGTCAATTAAAAACAAACAGACAAACTAGTGGATACTCCACTAATGCCTTCTAATCTTATCTCTAAAAATCTCAAATTCTGAAATCAATCTCAAGTTCTTATCTTCTTCCATGAGAAAGTTTTCGTCAATCTGTTTTTTTTTCCTAGACTTTTTGTAGGTGTTTCACCTGGGAGATCGCTATAAATACATCACCTGGTTCCAAAACGAATCTTTTCTCCACTTTGATAAATATGAATATGCCTCCGGAGTAATGTGAAAGCCTATTGCAAACTGCCAATGAGTTGAATGGGGATGAGTTGGATGGGCTTAGCTCTTTTCAGACAACTGTCGTCAGCGCTAATGTTCTCCTCTCCGCCCTCCTCGAGTCCTCAGTCTTGTGGTGTCTCTTCAGGATCAGGGCTCTTGGGGAGCTCTCACTGGTACTTTAATAAACATAATAATTCATTACATTTATATAGCATCTTTCTGAACACTCAAAGCACTTCACATAGGCCGAGCTCTGTGTGGTACACCTTTGTTACGGTCTAAAACAATGCCGTGTTGTTTTAACCCATCTTTGGCTCAACTTTTGAGCCAAATGTTGTGTTGAAAATGTAATAATAAAAATTTAGCCCAATGGCTGGGTTAGTCCATATTTGACCCAAAGTTGGGTTAAAACAACCCAGAAATTTTTAGAGTCCATTGTTTTACAAATTCTTTATATCCACTTTTGTATCTTACCCCTAAAGGGTGTAAATTATTATCTTAATGTATGCACTTTTTATGTATTAAGGAACACTCTCAGAATTATTTTCTGTCACTGGGACAGTAAGGGTTCTAATATGTATCAGTTATGTACTAAATGTACACTTTTGGTACCAATATATACCTTTGAGGGACTAAAATGCACTCTTTAGGTACAAAGCAATACCTTTTGAAAACCTTTTTTTTCTGAAAGTGTATACGTGTGTATGATGGGACTGCATATATGCAATATAATGTAATATAATCATGCAATATAATATATTGCATACAGTATATGTGTAAATTATTATCTTAAGGCACTAATAGCCTATGCACTCATCATGTATTAGTGTAAAAGTGTGTATCATTGATAGGTCTGCATATATGTGATAGTATAATATACAGTATGTGCAAATTATTATCTTAAGGTACTAATATCCCTTTATGTATTGATAAGGTTATCTAAAATAATCATGTAATATAGTATAATATATCACATCCAGTATATGTGCAAATTATTATCTTAAGGCAGTAATATGCATTCCTTATGTATTAAGGTATAATTGTGTATAAGTGATGGATAAATGTGATAATATAATATATGTGCAAATTATTATCTTAAGGTACTAATATCCCTTTATGTATTAATAAGTTGTGTGTATCTTTGATGTATTTTCACAGTGCACACATACATTTTGCATAGATTTATATCCAGTATATCTGGCATCTACAGTGTTCTTCAATATTTGCTCTCATCCGAGTGTTAAGATTCATGGTTTTCTTTATCAAATGCACATCAATACAGTATGGAGCTGAAGTTACTGGTGAAATGCAATTTCCTTCGAGCTCTCTAGAGGAAGCACTGGGTTAAATGGAGAGATGTATTCAATTTAACACTCACTAAAAGTTGAATAAAGGAAGAATAAAATTAGATTTTTTTTTAAAGACATTAGTACTTTTCAGCAAGGATGCATTAGATTAATTACAAGTGATAGAAAGTGACACAACAGATTTCTCTTTCAAATAAACAATGTTCTTTTGAACTTTTGAATCCTGAAAGAAAGCAGCTGTTTGCAATATTAATAATAATAATAAATAAGCAAATCAGCATATTAGAATGATTTCTGAAGGATCACGCAAATAATCACATGAGGAATAGAAAACAATTGTTTAAGAATTTTCACAATATTTTTACAGTATATTTGAAATTTTTGAACGATATTATATATATATATATATATATATATATATATATATATTATAATAGGGTGTAACGATATGCGTATTCGTTATTGAACCGTTTCGGTATGAGGCTTTCAGTTCGGTTTTCGGTACGCATTTTTGAACATGAACGGTTGGTTAATTTTTCCTGCCGACCAACATTTGGTTATTCAAATGTAGGCGCGTCGCGCGTGTCAAGCGCGTTCATAATGTAAGAGCAAGAGACGTTGACGTGACCACAACATTGCTCAACATCAAATGGCAAATATATTGTAAGCAGAATGAAACTAAGCTACTCGTTATTGTGTGGTTGTTTGGATGTCGGATCGTTTATCAGTTTAGACCAATGCAGCAGCGAGCCGATCTTCATCATCAGCACTGTTACTACACAGCCAAATCCAGTAAAGAAAACATTTGAATTCACCACTAAAGTAGGCTAATAACATCGCTGCGAGATCTAGTGAGAAACATCTCCGTAATTAACGGATCAAACAGCGCTGACATGGAAACCAGGAAGAAACATTGTGCCATGAATGAACTATAGTAACATCACGTCTGTTGTATTTTGACATTATGAATACAATTGCTGCCCTCAAATGTTAATCTAAACTAAAATAAACCTTTGTTTATAACTACTACAAAATCACATTTCATTTTGTCCAAAGAGCTGTTTTGTTTTATAAGCTCCTATGAAAAGTCAAGTAGGCTATAACTCCATCATTGCTCAAAGTTAAAAAAAATATCATACTTTATGATGTTCGTTTTAATAAAAATATAATAAAAAATTTAAATCAAGGAAATTTTGCTGCCATTTCTTTCTTTTTGCTGTATTTGAAACGTACCGAACCGTACCAAGTGTATCGTCATCGAACCGTACCGTGAATTTTGTGAACCGTCACACCCCTAATATATATATATATATATATATATATATATATATACATGATATTTATTAATTAAGCATTTTTTCACTTCCCTCCCTGCTTGCTCTCTTTTATTCTCGCTCTCTTATATTCTCTCTCTCTCTCTCTCTCTCTCTCTCTCTCTCTCTCTCTCTCTCTCTCTCTGAGCTTTTAAAGAGCACAGAGACGTGTGCAGTTATGCAGTGGAACAACGGCTCCAGTCGTTGATGAGTTTTCGTTCCCAGTGTAGTTTTTCCTCTCGCTCGTTTAGCGAGGAATCATTACGATGAGGGACAGAGTGTGTGTCTTTGTGTAAAGCGGTAAATTCTGCAGGAGGGAAATAATGTGGGTCCTCAAGGCCAGCGCCATGGCAACGGGTGGATTATCAGGCCAGTGGTGTGTGTGTGTGTGTGTGTGGGCTCCAAGTGGACACAAAGAGCAGCCGAGCAGCACCAGGACTCTGACTGCTTTCATTAGCCTCATCTGGCAACACACACACACACATACACACTCACACGCATCTCTGGATTCCTCTTCACAAAGCCATACTCTGTTATCTGTGTCCAATTAACTGAGAAACATCTTACTTGGATTGTCTGTTTATTTCCCGCTTTCTTCCTTTGTCTATCTCTCTGTCTCTCTTTCCATTCAGTCTCTCTTTTCCCTCTCCATTTCCCCTCAACAACTCTGACCGCAGCTGTCACACACAACATTAACTTACAGCCATATTTTATCAGTACAGAAAAGCAGCCTTTAGTCGTGAAGTCTGAACTTGATTGATACCAGACGAGGCGAGCTGTTGAAAACGCTGTTTACATTCCCTTAAGAAATCAGAGGAGGCCGTTTTCTCGTTCTCTAGTTCTCCCGTTCTCTAGTTCTCCTGTTCTCTCGTTCTCCCGTTATCTTGTTCTCCTGTTCTCCCCATTCTCTAATTCTTCCGTTGTCCTGTTCTTTAGCTCTCCCGTTATCTCGTTCTCCAGTTCTCCCCATTCCCTAGTTCTCCCATTCTCTCATTCTCTTGTTCTCTCATTCTCTTCATTCTCCCGTTCTCCCGTAATAATAATTATAAGAATAATTCATTTTAATATTAAATAGTATTAAAATGATTTAGTAAATAAGTTATACAATATTTTTAAATAAATTGTAAATAAATGTATGTATTATAATTAATGTAAGAACTATATATATATATATACACACACACAGTACACATATACACATGGTGCAATATGTCTCAATTGATTCAATGTATATATATATATATATATATATATATACATTGATATATATATATATATATATATATATATATATATATATATATATATATATATATGAAGAGTTCAGATGCAAAAGCCTCTAAATGCCATTTGAAATTTTCTTCTAAAATTTCTATCAAGCTTGTATATTTAAGTTCAGTAGTTTCACTTCAAATGACAATTAATAGGTAATCTTCATTGCCATTTAAGTGAATTTACTGAACTTAAATATACAAGCTTGATAAAAATGGTCATTTTAGAAGAAAATTTCAAATGGCACTTAGAGGCTTTTGCATCTGAACTCTTCATATATATACATGATATAATCAATTATTCTCAATTTATTAAATATTAATTTCACTCTTAAATTATTAATTATTAATTTATCAAATTATTTGATATATATATATATATATATATATATATATATATATATATATATATATATATATATATATATGGGCTGTGCAAAGATTAATTGCGAAAATAAAAGTTTGTGTTTACAATTATATATATATATATGTGTGTGTATGTATGTATGTGTATATATATATATATATTAGGGCCGAAAAAGATAATCACGATAATCGCATCCAAAATAAAAGTTTGTGTTTACATAATATATGTGTGTGTAGTGTGTATAATTATTTTATATATATAAATACACACACATGCATGTAAACATTTAAGAAATGTTTGCATGTATATACTTTATATATATTTATACAAAATTAATATTATACATAAATATAAATATTTGATATATTAATAACACATTTTTCTTAAATATATACATGCATATATGTGTATTTATATATACAAAATAATTATACACACATATATTATGTAAACACAAACTTTTATTTTGGATGCGATTAATCGCGATTAATCTTTTCCCAGCCCATATATATATATATATATATATATATATATATATATATATATATATATATATATATATATATATATATATATATTTCAAATAATTGATAAATTAATAATTAATAATTTAAGAGTACACAATACTATATATATATACACAATAATTATACACAGCGCACACACATATATTATGTAAACACAAACTTTTATTTCATGTATTTTCGCAATTAATCTTTGCACAGCCCTAATATATAAACATGTGTAATTAATATTTAATCAATTGAGACATATTGCACCATGTATGTATGTATGCATTAAATATGAATTACTCAATTTAATAATTCAATATTAAATACATTTTCGATTAATATAATATAAAATAGTATATACCATTATTTTATATTTATTCAATAATTAAATATATATATATATATATATATATATATATATATATATATCATATTGTGATAATTAATCATTTTAAATATATTTTAGTTTTAAGATTTGTGGCGTCTTTAGCTTGTAAAATGTGGGATGATACATAATGAAACATCTTTACTGTTTGATCCCTTTAACGCAGTACTGAATGAGTTCTTTTTCCCACAAGCACAGAAGCATTATGGGTATTTGAGTGAAATACTGCCTTTGTCAGGCCTCTCGAGAAGGATATATTACGTATTATTTTCTCATTTTGAAGTTCTCTGTGTCTGTCTCTTCAGAGGATGCGTTGGACATGTCAAGAGCCTCACTTTCTCTCTCATTTATTTCTCTCCAGGCTTTCACTCTTCTGGTGAAATATAAAGCTTTAATGCTTGTGATCTGTTCTTCGACACAGTTCATCTTTCATTATTATGTTTTAGCTGATTGTGAGTGTGTGATGGATGTTAATGCATTCCACACAAATAGGGGTGTTGATAACGTTGCATAAATTCTCTGCAACCGCATAGAAACATCTTTTTGTGAATTATTTCTACAGATTTTGAAGAAAATCTTTTACTTTGCCCTGGATTATGAGAATAAAAGCACATTCACACCTAGCATAACTATAACTAGAAGAACAGTTTCGACATTTGCCACTTTCAAATCAAACCTTTAAAAACACTTAATGTGGATCCTTAATGCACTTTCTCAACCTTCAAATGTATTATATTTAATGTATTATTTATTCTATTGCTTGTAATTGTATCGATTGCTCTTGAAATTGAATTATATATCGTATTCATTTAATCTGTCCTGATCAGCACTTGGATCAACCATGGGTTGTTTTTAAATGTGCTCTACAAATAAATGAATGACGGCTATAATGCTAACTATATTAGCGACCATCACACCAGCGGACAGGAACGTTATATTAATTATAAGCTGCAGTTTCGTCTGCTGTAGCTTTAAATGCAGGAGGGATTCTGGGATGCGTTTCCCATACAACTGTAACTCGCTGTTTCACTACCATAGTACGATGCATCATTAGAGAAATCAACTAGCTAGTCGCGACTGTTTCCCAAAACCCATTGTCGTAAAGTATCCTTCAACCACGAAGGTTTCGCACGTGGTGGAGTAAAAACTACTTTTAATGAAACTGGTTGAGATCTAATTAACGCTAGATTTGTTAATATAAATTACAGATGTTATCTGAGGACTATTTCAAATTGTTCTCAGTTATTTTAAAATATTACCAGACTCAATATTTGGCTCGTTCTTACATAGAGGCACGTCGCACATGCGCACTCTTTAAACATGGTACTTTAAATATTTTGACAAACTAAAAGACGTAAATTACATTTGTATGTATTCTTAATAAAAGGTACCGGTTGTACTGAATGTCAGCTTGCTTGTTTTGCTCAAGATAAGGATTAATTACGTCCAAATGTCATGCAATATAGAAACGATGCCTCTAACCACAGGTCAGGAGCTGTCGTTCAAACCACACAACTTTGCGATGCTTTTTGCGAATGGTTGTTGGAACGATGGTTTCGGGAAACACCAACTTGTTTAACTATGCTTATAAGGACGGAACTTGCGGACCGTTTAGTTGGCTAACGATGCTTTCGGGAAACGCACCCTGATTGGCTGTCCTTTTTTATAGTTAATCAGCTGGAAAAAAACGATTCCAACGATATTGTTTCTCTTTGTCGTTATTATTATGGTTGTGATTATTATGATTGTGTAGCCATGTCTTACGTCAGCAGTGGCACTGAACGCGGATCCACAACAGAACCGGAAGACAAAACAATGTAGGGATGGGCATTTTTCAAAAATATTGCATTCGAATATTCGGGCTCATAAAAATCGAATATTCGAATATTCGATTATTTAAATTATGTTTAGCGAAAAAGACGTTATTTTTAAGTTTTTTTGTTTGTTTGTTTTTTACGTTTTTGTCACCATTTCTGGACAAGCTTACAATTAGGCAATACACAAAAGCTTACAATAATAATTAAAGTTTTCTTTTAGTTGAAAACATTAAACAGTAGGCCTTATGTGTAAACAAAAAAATATATAAAAAAGCATTATTAAAAGCATGCTCAAGCAGCGCGGGCGAAAATAAACCCCTAATAAAGCAGATTGCGTCAGATATCGATACAGAACGTACACATATACACACGAGTCAGCAAATGTTTGATTATCGTGTTTATATTGTTTCATGTTTATGTTGAGAAAAACAATAATATCTAATGTTAGGACGGGCGCCGCCAGCACAAAGACGCTCCGCTGACAGACGTTTCAGAGACACAAAGAGAACGGTGTTTCTAACAGCACTTTGCATTTTCTGTTCTTAAACCGGTCTCCCTTAACGAAACTTAAAGGAAGTATGTCTCGAAATCATTTTTATTAGATAAGTTAACATCTTTGATCACGCGGGGTCCAGCTGTGCTTACCTGCAGTTATGATGCAATGATGAACAGCTAACGTTATCTTTCCTCACTCGACTGTTTGGATTGCATGTGATTTCTCATGGTGATGATATCATAACTCAGATTAATTAATTAATTTGATCAAAAGTTATTGCGTTTAGTAAGATCCTTTTCAAGTAACGTTTATTCCAAACTTCGTGAGGCAGATGACAACATTATGTGATCAAATGCAGACAACTTGTTAACACACTCTACAGCGCCATCCAGTGCCTTTAATTATAACTGCGAGTTAGTTCTTAGGATTTATCATGGACTCACTACATTTACGGCCAGCAAAGCAACGTATTCAAAATTTGAATAGTATTTTATTTTTCGAATAATAATTACATATCGAATATTCGAAAATTCAAATATTCGTGCACATCCCTAATACAATGCTCAATAAAGTCGTAGTTTTTGTTATTTTTGGACCAAAATGTGCTTCAAAACATTGTAACTAACCCACTGATGTCACATGGACTACTTTAATGATGTCTTTATTTCCTTTCTGGACAAGGACAGTATACCGTACACACATTTCCAATGGACGGACAGAAAGCTCTCGGACTAAATCTAAAATATCTTAAACTGTGTTCTGAAGATGAATGACATAAGGAAGAGTCATTAATGACAATGTTCATTTTTGGGTGAACTATTCCTTTAATCCTACAGCAACATACTTGATATACAGGGCCAGTTCTAAAATAATAATTGAAAAGAATAAAGCATGCCCCAGATTATCTATTTCTTTCTATCTTTTTTCTTCTCTTTCTTTCACTCACGCTCTACCTCCCCTTTCCTAGTCTATCCACACACGTTCAGAGGGGAAAATGAAGGAATTAATAATTGAAGAGGAGAGCTGAAATTATTCTCCTTGCCTGGAGCTCGTTTCTTTCTCTCTTTCTTTCCTCCTCTCTTTTCTTTTTCCTGGAGACTCGGGTTGTTTCAGTGATATTGAAGTTTCATGAGTGTAGTCCACATGTCAAATCGAACTGTATTTGCACAAACCTGTCTTGATCTCCGTCTTAATCATCTTTTTTCCTGAATGTCTTATTAATGGTCTCGCTGATAGAGCTTACACACTGCATTTTGTTTTATTCCTTTGTATCAACATGTTTCAAATATTGAAATATCACTGGTTCCAGTAACCTGCTTATACACACACATCCAGGGTCTGTGGCTCATTACCCAGTGTCATTAATGGACTGTAATGTACAAGACTTGATTAGAATATTGAATTTAATATAATGGGTGTTATTATAGGTCATTACAGGGGTGACTGGAACAGTTGTAAAGTTTTTATTTCATATCCAAGTGTTACAATTGTCTCCATCCTCAGAGATTTAAAACATACGGTAACACTTTACTTGAAGGGGTGTGCGTAAGACTAACATGACACCTTCATATTCATGATATGACATATGTCTTGAATATGAAGGAAGTTTTATGCACTTAACTGTCATTAAGTGTCATTCGCTTAGTTATGACATGTTTAATGCAATTGTGACATTGTTTGAGATGTCTTTATGACACCTTGACATAAACCAATACATCATAACCTGTCAGTGTCTTTGTCATGACAACTTGACATTACTAAGACAACACAACCTGTCATAAACATGACATAGCAGATTAATTATCAAACTTAAGAAACCACCTAGCTTTATTGGTTAACATTACATTAAACTGTCAGGTGGTTGGTTTTGACATTGGCTGTCATAAAGCCATTATAACTCTTTAATGACTAATTCAATTAGCACCACTGTGGTTGAGATCACGAAAAATATTCACGACACAGTTATAATGCCTCATGACTGCCAATGTCAAAGCCAACCACATGACAGTTTAACTTAATTTAAGACACTGACAGGTTATGATTGGTTTTATGTCAAGATGTCATAACAAAGATATCTTAAACAATGTCAGATTTGCATTCAAAATGTCATTATTGTGTGAAAAGACACTTAATGAAAGTTGTCATAAACATGCATAAACCTTGCTTAATATTCAAGACATATGTCATGCCATGGTTATAAAGGTGTCATGTCAGTCCTACCCTATTTACGAACCAATTCGTAATCGAATTTGATACGAGTGATTAAAAAGTGTGCTAATTCGCACTTAATTCGTATACGACCTCAGTTCGTGCAAATTCGTAAGATTTGTCTAAACCCACGGGATGGTTAAGTTTAGGGGCGGGGTTAGGGGTAGGTCATCCGTACGAATTCATACGAATTGGCCAATTCGTAAAATATGTACGATTTAGCAAAATCGTACTAATTTGTACGAGTGAGGTCGTATGAATTGTTACGATTAGCCACCTCGTAAAATTCGTACGAATTCCCGTGAGATTGGGTTGGTCAGTCTTATGCACACCCCTTCAAGTAAAGTGTTACCACATACCGAATAATTTTTTCTTGATTATTTGTTAATTAAACTATAAAGTGTAATAACCATTGAATAGCAGTCATTTCTTTATTTTGTTTATTTACTGTGTGTGTGACACACTCTCTCTCACACACACACACTTACTCTCTTACACACACATGCATTTAAAAGCTGGCCCCCGCCGCGCTCAGAATGAATCCGCCAGTGTCTGTAGATTGATGGAGAGATAAGGGAGGCTTTTTTAAGAGGAGAGCTGGAAACATGTGTTTTAAATAAAAGCTTCAAGGCAAAGCCTCATAGCCAGTGTTACATTACAAGGAGAAGATTAAAACACAGGGAAAAACATGCTTCAGCATTTTTATATCATCCCTTATCGGCTCTACAGCTGGAAGTCTGTTGCACTTAAACTCTTCATCGTGAATCCATCCCTCTTCCCTAATCAGCAGAGAAATGATATGTGTGTGTGTGTAAGAGCTCCGACTAGAGATTCAGAAGGCTTCGCTCAATGGAACGACTCATGTTTTTTTCTCCTTAAGCTCCTGTGTGTGTGTGTGTGGTTCCTGCAGGGCAGCTGAGGGTAATATACAGCACACAGATGGATAGAAGTTAATGGGCTTACATACTACTACTTTTCTTCCTCCTTCTTCCTCATCATTTTTCTTTTTCGTCCAGTTTTCCTTTTTTCCACCCTCTTTGTTCTCTTCCAGTCTGTCAAAGTAAATGGCGGGAAGCATAATCCCCCTTTCACGTTTGACGGCGGGAGAAACTAAAGGTGGCAAACTGTCTCACTCATTCACTCTCTCTCTCTCTCTCTCCCAATTCATGGTCTCATTCCGTCTGTCCATGGATTTTATACCTCACTCACCGGATGTTGCAGGCTGAGCCAGGGGTGATTCTAGGGTCAGAGCTTTAGGGGTGCTGAGCACCCAATGAGCCCCACTGCCACCACCCACATTTTACACCCATATACGCTCCCTCTCTCTTCATTTTATTTATTTATTTGTAAGGGGGGACAGTTTTTGTAGTTTTAAGGGGGGATAAATTTGTAAAACTATGTTGGGTGGACTCTGTTCCTCTAGGGGGGTTCGGGGGCATGCTCCCCCGCTGAGAAAATTTTGTACATTTTAAGGTTAAATGCTAGCCTAGAAATCTAGACGCACCCTAGCGGCAGCAAAAATTATTTTGCTGCATAGTGTGGTCTAGCAACTCTCCGTTGACTTTCGAAGTGGAAAATCCAAACTCTGGTCTGGCCAATCACATCGTGTATAGAGTTGGTGGGCGGGCTTAACACAATGACGGCAGAGTTGTGACGGTTCTGCACCGTGATTTCCATAGGCGATTTTCCTGATACTTGAAAAAAAACAAGACGCAGCTGGCGAACAGCGGTCTTTCTATTCGGCTTTGGCCGCGACTCGGATGACTTGGAGTTAAGAATGTAACTTAAGTCATTCTTCAAAAGGAAGATGTGTTCAGAGTTTTGACGACCGGATAAGGCAAAAGTTTAATATATCAACTTGCGCCGCTGGAGAGAAACATGGGAAAAATGCACTCAGCCACAGCCATCATCGCTCTGGTTGGTTAGCGCTATACTATGGCGTGCAGAGGGATATTGAAAGACAACCTTTTATCCCGCCCCCGGATTGAGGTATGCCAATTGTGAGTTCCCAGACCTAACATCTTGATAGGTCTGGTTTGCCAGGCTAGTTAAATGCATCAATCTCGTGCTCTTTGAGAGATCAAAATTAAGAGCTTCAACCCATGAACTGCTCGTTGAACAAAGAAAACGCATTGATTTGTACCAGGACAATAAACAGGGCTCAAACATCTTTTTAGTTGAGTCTCAGTCTACATTACATTATCAATGGACTTTTAGGATCCCAAACAATTACTATAATAATGTAATAACGATTTATATAATTATTCCTATGATGTAAAATCCATATAGCCTATAAATGTACTATATAAGTGAAAATTAATATTTCAAAAGTATATTTTAGTCAACATTACACTATAGGAAAATTAAAATACTTTTGTCATATTTCTACACTTGCAAGAAATAAACCCTTAAGCTTTTATTTAGGAGAAAACACCAGATATAACCATGCTGATGGCGTGAGCAAATTGCACACTTTTCTTTAAATCACCCAGCAAAATTGGAAAAAGTCTTGTGCTGTTTTATATAGGCACAAAGCCATATCATGGATTCGATTTTAGTTTGTTGGCAAAATATAATACCAGAGCCCTTTATTTTAGGTAAGTTGGGCGCATGGCGAACTTGCAATATATAAAATTGATCAGACCGGCCCTCGCAGCCTCGAAACACTACCGGCTCACCGGGAAACTCCCGACTCTCCCGATTGCCACTCCGCTAACGTTACTCCAAAGCGCGGCGACCCGCTGGACTAAAACAGTCCGGAAATAAACACTTATTATAGGTGTACCATGGTGATTCAGGATACTGACTCCAGTACTCACCGATATGGTTTTGGAATCGGAACAACTGAAAGGAAAGAAGTGTGACACAGCCCTTAACTACCTAACGGCCCGGATTCTCATACCTCTGCGTGTGTTTCGTGCTGGATGACGGCCGTGCTGAGCGGTGCAGGTACAAAGAAGTAACGTTAGAAGAAGATAAATGTTTTCATTTCATTTTAAACCACAAACTACTGAGTATGTTTTGGACATTATTTAACCGTGTCAAAGATAAACAAAATTTTTAGAATAACAACATTTCTTGCTCCAAGTTTTAGGGTACTGAGCTCCTTTTTAGGGTGCTGAAGCACCCCTAAAAAGGGGCTAGCCTCACCCATTGGTTGAGTGAGTGTGTGTGTGAGGAGCGGATTCATAGGGTTTGTGAGATGCTTCACGTGAGGATGAAACAGCTGTGTGTTGTCTCACTCTTTTATGTTCAGTGTACTTTACTGGAGGTTCCTCAGGCCGTCATCATTTCCTGGTATGTGTGAACTGACAGAACACACACACACATGAGTGTATCTTGCTAACTTCTTCAATGTGCCTTTCTAGGTTTATGTGATTAAAATGTAACTTAAGATCAGTCTGTTGTATTTGCTTAAGCAGTATCAATGTCTCTCTCTCTCTCTCTCTCTCTCTCTCTCTTACATATGTACACACACACACTAAATAATTGAATAATTAGATATCGTATTTTTAGATTTTTGTGTCTGTTACCTTTCTATGTCATGCTCATCTCTTCTTGATAAATACACAATTTATCCACTTTAAGTGAATGTTTTTCGTGTGCATTGGCACGCAGCATTTTTTAATGTAATATGCTAAAATTTGCATAAACAATATGTAAAATCCTGTCTGATAAGGACTTATTCAGCTTGTTCTTAACGTAAGAGTGGATGCAACCATTTGTAAATTGAATGCATCAACGCTTCCAGTTATTTTAGCGGTACAAAAACAGTCTGTTAACCTGCTTGATATTTGTTATCCTATTACTGTATTATCGTAATGATAAACACACTGGCCAGTCACAGAGAATAGCTTTCTTCTGCATTGAACAACTTAACTTGTAATGCAACACTCTTTAGAAAAATTTAAAAAATCTAGTTTTACAGCATACTGGTGCTACTGAGTTATTCTGTGTAGAAGTTTATGTGGCTAAGGATAGACTAATCTATGCAAAGGTCTGAAAAGCATATGGTGTTGGGTGGTTTTGTTAAATATAGCTAATTTTATCGCTCCATCTCTCTTCATTTCCCTCTCTCTTTTTTTGGACTGCAATGCAGGACTTCCTTCACCCAATTTTTGACTTGGCTGTTGTTCCACACAAACTGAGGAGTGTGTCTGCTTTTTGTTTAGGACTAATGAAACACTTGTTCTCAAATTAAGCTGTAAAACCTGCCGTCCGGATAAAACTGTGTGTGTGAAATCTGCCTTCTTTTGGCCTTGCCTTTGCTGAAATGGTGGATTATAATTTAATATAGGAGAAAACTCAAATAAAGCCTTATTCCCAATGAAGAAACGCAATATGGATAACAACACAGTAGCTGCTGTCCATCAGCATTCAGATACACTCGTTTTCATCTGATTTGACAATCCGAGTTGAATTCGCCAAGGACTGTTTTTCATTTAACGTCAGTTTTTATTTGCAGCCGTTGTGTTTACCAAGAGGGAGAAAAGACTTCTCAGACTTCTTCTGGCTTTTGAACCAGAAAAGATGTTGAAATCTAGTGGATGTCCAGAATAGAGGTGTTGTAATTGAAGGTCAGAAAGGTGAGTTGCGTCAAGCATCTCCTCGTACAAGCCCAAGGGTGTCGTGGATATTTTTTTGGTATAAATGAATGATTTAGATTTATTTCCCAATGTTGGATCAGTGGAAGGTATCATTAGCAAGGGCCGGCACAGCGAGAATTAACTGCAATCCCTAGCGAACGGAAGCTTAATCTATATTTAATGATAAATAAAAGATGAAGGGAGAACGGAGTGGAGTCGGTCTGTTGTGATTAAATTGGAATTTGGAGCAAATCCGCTGTTGCGTTGGGAATCAAAAAATGAAACTATTCCAAAAACATTCTACAAAAGCTTCTTAAAGGGGCGGATGTTGTCGATTGCGATTAGGCATGCTATGCTAATAAAAACTCATTTCCCTCACTTCTTACCCCGAGACTTCTGCATTTTGCTGTCAAATTGTGAACAATTAACATTGTTTCCAAAGACTTGCTGAAAGTTGGAAGCCTACTTGGGACGTTAGCAAACCAGAGTTTACACCTGCAATAGCCTGGAGTTCTGTGTGTTTCTTTTCTTTCCCTGTTGTATTGTGGCTTCTGGCTTAGCCATTTCCTGATTATTACAAGCTTCGCACTTAGTAGAAATAGAAGCAGCTGTATTTAGGTTTGGATGTAGCAAGCGAAACAGGATGGATAGTTGGCCTGTCGCGTCATTCTTATCACAGACGAGAAAACACATGAGTCATTATCTAGCAGGAAATAAAGAATTAAGTATTTAAAAAAAACACTGAAAAAATGTCAAATGTCTTCCTTCACACTAAATTATATGTAACATGAACAAAACTGAATCACTATTCATTTGTATGATGATTAATCATGTCAGGCTTAAAACCCAAGTATACTTTGGTTGTCTGCGTCCCACAATCATTTTCTCTCATGGAGCCCATGTGTTTGTGTTTGCGCGGAAAACAGCACATGGTGAATGTTTAGACAGAAGAGTCCACTAGGTGGCAGTACACAGTTGTGATGTATAGAGGTTATGCCAAGGGGGTAATCCATTGACCGGAAGTTGAAGTCTCGCGGGAGCTGCCATCTTGTAGCAGAACTTCACCTGCATTAGCATTCCCATTGACTCCCATTCATTTTGGCGTCACTTTGACAGCGAATAACTTTACATCTGAGGCGTTTGAAGACCCCATTATTTATTGTCCTTTATTTATATCTAAAGAAACATGACAATGTATAAATTGCTCCATTTCCTTGTAGCTTATGTTATGGCCCGTAGAAGCAGTTTTAGTGAAAGTATGCTAACGATTGCGTCATACCCAAGCGACTCTCTGTCGCACAGTAGAGAGATTACCGTATGGACAGGAGGAGAAGCTTGCGCGCAATCGGGGAAACGTGGAGGCAAAATGACAAAATAATTTATCAGAATACTTAGCATAATTGTCTCCTTCTCCTAACTCATGGACAGCTCCTATTCACACTCTCCGCCTCTGCGAGTTTCGGAAGGGAATGATTCAGATTTCTCATGCCACAGCCACTAGAAGACAGACGGTTTGCTCACGTCACAACTACGTCGTCAAGCTCTGTTTGAGTCTGCGCGTCAGGGACGGAACTGCTAAAAAAATCGCCAAAAACGGGCTTCAGTCGTCTCAATGGAGTTCCAATGAAATCACTCTCTCCATTTCTTTTACTGTCTATGGGTTATGTGCATTACTGAGTGACTGGTGACGCACACAATAAAGGTTAGATGTCTTATGGCGGAGTCTCAGTTGTCATCACCGGCGGCCATCTTGTCACAGGCAAGCTTTCTGGCGGGCTCTGTAGTCCATGATGTAAGGTGATCAGCACAAACACAAATACTCTTGTTGAAATCTTGACAGATTTACAAACGGTTTGGTTTCGGTACATCTAGCCTTTATTATGGATATCTATGGGCAAAACGACTCAGTGGCCGCATTGGTTTGCAGTGTGAATGCCGCGAAAACACACACAACACAATTAAAACCTGGAAAGAGCTTTGCGATTTGACTGTACAACTAGATTTGATAAGAAATCTGAGGTGTATTTTTACAGACTGCCTAAAGCTACAGAACAGAGACGCAAATGGATCGCTGCGATTCACAGAAACAACTGGATCCAAGTAGAGAAAGCTGGATTTGCAGTTATATATTGTATTGTTATGTTGGATTGACAACTCATCAATTAAAATGTTTTTAAATAAACACTGATAAAACAATATATAAGTTTTAGGGCTGGACGATATGATGATATACCTTATTTATATAGTATTGATTTAAATGATCACCCGGATCTACCTATATTGTATTATATGAAGCATGCTTATGTATTTCCTCAAAATGTCAAAATCAGTCAGGAAATACAATAGAGGGTATAAAGTGGGAAAGAGCTTTGCGAATTGACTGGACAACTAGATTTGACGTAAAAACGTAAAAAATCGAACAAAAAAGGTATATTTTTACAGACTGCTATAGAAAGAGGAGCAAATGGATTCGCTGCGATTCACAGAAACAAATGGACTCCAGTCAGGGAAAGGTGGATTTTAGGGTTGGATCATTTTGATCATTTTGTGTCAATATGCTGAATTTCGGTGTAAAACCATACCCATATATTTTGTATTGTTATAAATATATTAACAACTCATCAATTAAATATTTATGATTGCTCTGCATTATTGAATGTTTTTTACTAAAACACAAAAAAGTTTTAGGGCTGGACAAGATCATAGGCTATATATAACACTGATATGATCACCCTGGATTTAGACCTACCTATATTGTATTTAAATAAAGTGTTGCTTTAAATAAAATTTGCTTTATTTTTAGGTCTATATTGCTTTTTATTTCCCCGGTGTCGAAATCAGGCAAGCATAAATGTCAGGCAACACGATTCCTGGCTGCATGTCAATATCCATGGATCACTGGATCTTTAGTAATTTGTAAGAAACACTATATTGAGTCTAACATTTAGTTTAAATTGATAAAATTGTTAGTTTTAGTCGCATTTTCGCAGTTTCCCCTTTAAATCCAGTCACGCAGCAAATCTTTTGCCACTCAGTCAGGCTGAGGGGGTTGTTCCGGCGGGAAAGTGACGTCAATGCATTCCCTCTATTCCTATGTCTGTGATCACTGTATCTTTGGTAAGTTGTAAAGAACACTCTAACAAGTCCAACCTTTAGTTTAAACTGATAATCATTCGTTTTACTTGCATTTTTCTATATGAAATCCAGTCACTATTCTGCCACTCAGCCCGGCTGAGGGAGTGTTTGACGTGTCGAAGTGTGAAAGAGTAGTCCTTGCATATGAACAGTAAACCAAGCTGCATATCGTTCTCCATCGTTTTTGTTTTGGTTACTCTTCTAAATCCACGCAATGACCGGATCTGCTACTTTTCTTCTTAAAAGTAGTGAATGACATGACTCAGTGCTGCCCTCCGATGTCTTGTAGCCGGAAAAGTCAAACTGCAATCTAAGTTTATATTGACTTTAGTTTGCAGTCAATAAACAGTGATGTCGTCGACACAGATGATACCTGCTAATTTCACAGGCTGTTGAGTATCTTTTGAGACTTAGCATGTTCTGTCTTCCTGTGAGGCAATGCGGATTCCTTCATGCTAAATCAATTACGGTAACTATTATTAATCTATCATGCTGTTTCTCCATGCTGCCCTCCCTAACACCAACGACTCCCATTTCCTCTTTTTGAAAAATGGCCGTTTTGTGTTGTGTTTTCTTTGTGCTGTGTTAAATAGAAAAAGACAACAAAACAAGGCTATTGGTAAAGTGATAACATCTGTTTGGAGGCGCTGGATGCCAGGAGTAGAAATGGTTTCCTCTTGTCTGGGCCGGTGAGAGCCTGATGTTGTACAGATGTGCAGCTGGGCCCCAACTGTAAAAGTTATAAGTATTGTCATAACATTGTTCGACTTCTCCAGTATTTCCTGTCTTCTGCTTAGCACTTTATTACAGATCCTGGACAGTGTCCAGCTCAGGAACGCTCGGAGAGAGAGGTGATGACTGATCTGCAGCGTTCACTGACTTCTATTCTCGTTTTGATAGCGCTTGAGTTGTTGGTTATATAGCGTCGAGAGTCGAGAGGAAGTGGGAGTGATTCTCAAACTCATGTACAGGGAACACAGGTTTACAGAGTTGTCAGGTGAGGGGAAAAGATCAAGATCTTTCTCAGTGCTTCTAAACCCTTGTGAGTTACCCTACATAGTTACTACAGAACAATTTGAATATCGTGCTTAAAATGTGAAATAGACTCATTACATGCAAGGTGAGATATTTCAAGCCTTTATTAGTTTTTTAATGATTATAGCTTACAGCTGAAGACCTTTTCACAATATTCTAATTTTAAATTTTGGGTTTTCACAAGCTGTAAGCCATAATCAACAAAATTATTACAAAAAAAGACTTGAAATATCTCACTTTGCATGGAATGAGTGTAATGCATGTAAATTCACCTTTCAAGTTGAATTACTGAACTATATTTTTTGCATGATACTCGAATTTGTCCAGATTTCACCTGTATGCATAGAATTGTATAGAACCTAGATAGTATAGTGCATACTTAATTGTGCTGCCTCTTCAGAAATTTGAATGCAGTATTTACATTACCATTAAATTTTTCAATTCCATTCATTTTTTGTTTGTTTGTTTGTTTATGCAAGACTGCATTTGTTCGATCAGAAAAAACAGTAATATTGTGAAATTTTTTCATCATTACTCCAGTCTTCAGTGTCACATGATCCTTCAGAAATCATTCAAATAAAAGTATTTTGATTACTCTTTTCTTACTGGCCCCAAATTTTGAACGCTATATGTATGCTTTGTGGACAATGCAAACCCAAAGTGCATTGCATCAAGTAGGTCCAAGGTGACAGACGCTATAAGAGAAAAGTTTAGAAAATATTTAATGTAAGAATAACAAGTATGGATAAAATGTATGCATTATTTTACTCTATTTCTATTCGAAATAGAAAAAGATTTGACTCTTCCTCGTTGTTAGTTTTTAATTTAGTTTTAGAATGTAGCATTTGTATTTTATTACATTTTATTCTAGTTATTAGAGTCATTACTATTTTGTTTCAGCTTTAATTGTATTTCTATTTAGTTGTTATTTCTATTTTATGCATATATAAAAAAATCTAATTTAGTTTTTGTTTGTTTTTAGTTTTCTTCAGAGTTATTTTAGTATTTGAGCTTTTTTATTTTATTGCATTTTATTCTAGTCACTACTATTTAGTTTCAGCTTTTTATTGAATTTCCATTTAGTTTTTATTCCTATATATATATATATATATATATATATATATATATATATATATATATATATATATATATATATATATAATTTTATACATATATACATATATTTATATATAATTTAGTTTTGGTCTGTTTTTACTTTTCTTCAGAGTTATTTTAGTATTTGAGCTTGAGTCATGAGTATTTTAGTGTCTGTTTATTCCAATTTATATTTTTATTTTGCTTAACAGTTTTTCCATTTAATTTTCATTGATGATGATAACACTAGCTATGTATTATACTTATTAAATATGGTTTACATAAAACTCCTGTGAGCCTAGTCCCCCTTGCAGAGGCTGATTGTGAAGTTAATGCCTGTGTGAAGCATCTCATATGGTCTTGATGTTTAGCATGCTCCCTATGAAGGCAGCAGCCGGCGAGGCCGCTCCCTAGGGTTTCTCTCGTATCCCCTTGAGAACAGAAAGCAGAGAGTGGGCATGAGCACCAGCTGATTCAGTCGAGGCTTGTGTTCATTTCCTGTTGAAGATGCCGTCTCTAGACAACAAGAGAAAAGGGCCTTTCTTTCCATCCTGAACTTTCCGTCTCCCTCACTTCCCTCTCACACGGACACGGCTCACTATCTCCGGCTTGAAACTCACAGAAATGTGCTCGCACAGTCAAAACCCAACCTTTTCTCTTTTGCTTTCCACTTTGGCCGGGAGCCATTGATAAAGAAAAGAGCATTAACACACTTGTATTCTCTGCGAGTCTCCATCTTCAGCACAGTTTTCTATCGCCTGGAGCTCTGCTAAACTCGCCTCTCCGTTCTGGCAGATTTTACAACTGGCCCTTTTCCACAACATGTGCTTCAGCTCCTTCTGAGTGATCAGCATGGTAATCTTTGATTTCCATGCAGATTCACCATATTCCCAGACATTATACTTAACAAGCGTGCCACTCGAGAACGTGTCTGTCTGGCTGTCAGTCATCTTTCATGCCGACAGGCTGAATTCGCAACACTTTCACAGAGAAGGGTTATCATCGCTGGAGCCGATCTGCGTTCTGATGCTCTCTGTGGGCTTCATTGTATATGATCAGAATATGTTGCTGCATTTTCATGGAATTAGCTGATAATGTTGTTTAAGAAAAACATGCACCTGGTAATAAAACGAATGGTCCCCATGGCGGCTTCAGAGGTTGAGGAAAGCACAGATGGAAGCGCTGTCAGGGGACGGGGTGAAAGCTGAAGGGGAATGACAGAGAGACATTCACGTGTAATTCACTGTGGGAAACAGTGTTTTTCTCACATAAAAATGTTCATTGATTAAATAAGTTAAAATAATCTATCTATCTATCTATCTATCTATCTACTATTCTATCTATCTCTATCTCTCTCTCTCTCTCTCTCTCTCTCTCTCTCTCTCTCTATATATATATATACACACACACACACACACACACACACACACATATATCTGTTCTATCTATCTATCCATCCATCCATCCATCCATCCATCCATCCATCCATCCATCCATCCATCCATCCATCCATCCATCCATCCATCCATCCATCCATCCATCCATCCATCCATCCATCCATCCATCCACCCATCCACCCACCCACCCACCCACCCATCCATCCATCCATCCCCCCACCCACCCATCCATCCATCTATCGTCTTTGCTACCTCAATTCAAATGCAATTTAAATTTAATGTGAATTTAAAAGGCAATTCAATTATATTCTGAATGATGCACAACTCCTGGTGTGAATGCTGAGAGTGTTTGCACACATGTGTGAAACCCCTTGAATGAATCACACTAACCGTTTAAAAAAATTGAAAATGAAAATAAACAGGTAGAAGAAAGCTGTGTGTGTGGGATTCCCCTCTCAAAGAAATGCTGAGTCACTATGGAGGAGTTGAAGCACTACACCTGTAGTCAGTCAAAACTGTCATGTATTTTCCATTTAGAAAACTAATCGGCAGATGAGCACAACTTCTGGTGTGTGTGTGCATGTTGTAACTATCGTCTATACATAAATCATTGCTAGATTTGTGTTCTTCTGTTTCGGATAAAACTTACCTCTCTTTTAGCGCCACTCACTGGACATATCACTTTGAAAGTTTTTTGAAATGTGAAACATCATTTTGCAGAAATGTCACCACATGAGCCTAATTTGCAATGAATTTGATATTTTTCGGTGTATTTTTACTATTAAATCAAGTTGAGAAAGGAATTTGGGATGAATACTTAACGAGCAGGAATCAAACTCACGACTTCTCGTTGCGATCCCACTGCGTCAGACGTCACTCCACCACAGTGTGTTCACCGCTCACGGATCACCCATTATCATACCGGTGTGTTAGTGTGCTGCTGTTTCCCAGCGCAGGACATTAATATCAGATGGGTTTAGCATGTCTGATACTGGTAAGCCCCCTCTCGCATTGACGCAATGCTTTCTAAATAGCACTCATGCAGCTGCAGCCCTCAGCTCTCGTTTCTCATCCCCTCATCATGCTTTATTCTCATGAAGAATATATCACAGGGGATAAAACAATGGAATTGAAAATCGGAGACTCTGGTTCTCTGCCAGGTCTTCCTCGCTCTCATTTTATATTCAGATTTCATGTTTACAGAATATTTGGCTTGCTGTAATTAACTGTTATATGTCAGATATGGGTTTGCAACAACACAAGGATGATTAACTGATGAGTATTTTCGGTTTCGAAAATACACAATCTGTTCCGTTGTGTTTTTATGAACACATCTCTTCCACTCACAGTTTCGCAGTGGCTGCAAATGTCAAGGTGGCCACCTGTGAGAAGCAGAAAATCTATTTCTCCTCTCCACTCTTGCATGGGCAGTGACCCTTAAATTGATTTCTGAGTTTTCTGCCTCTTCTCTGGCATCTTAACCATGCTCTGTTGTTTGAAACCGGGGCGCACCTTTCCTCAGATGTTGGCCGACATCAGCACAAAACGGATCAGAGCTTTGGTAGTTGTCAATGTTTTCCCTGTTAGAAACATCCTTTTACAGAGGTGAGAGAAACTTTCCAATAAAGCACCGCTACTTAACACACACTGAGGCATAACAGTTTACTTATCATCATCACATTGCACCTTGGTGCATTAATATAAATATTCAGTTGATTTGCATCACAGGTGTACAGGTTTATTGACTTTTTATGCTTGGATGGCTTTAAATGCTTCAAAATTTAGAATGCATTACTTGTTTGAGGTTTTTTATTGTTAAGTTTTGCCTGATGTGAAGCTCTTTTGTAGAAATCTTTTATTTTAATTTTAAATCTAAAACTTAAAATTTAAAAAATAGAATTAAATAAGATGCCAGTCATTTATAAAATATTTAAAGGGCACCTATTATGGAAAATTCACTTTTACATGCATGGTGTTTGAACATAAATGTGTGTTGGCAGTGTGTGAGCAAAACCACCCTGATAAAAAATCCAATAAATCTCAATAAATCATATGCACTGTCTCAGAACGAGCTGTTCTAAGATTCAGTGCTTTGTGACGTAGAATTGAGCAAGGGGTTTGATTGACAGTGTGGTTGTGGCATAGACCCCACCCTCGGTGATCTGTACACCATCCTCCGTTGTTTCAACGACAGCCGGTACACAAGTGTTCTGTCGTGGGTTAATCCTGTTGTTGTGGCTTAAAAGTTAATCCTCAAGTGTGGATCGTTGTCTACTGTTTGCGATCCAACGTCACGTCTAGTAATTGTATTTTATGATTTTTGAGCAAATAGTCATTTTAGTCTGTCAGCCAATTCAACAACAAATGCGTCTAAAGTTGTTGTCGTCGTAGGATATCCGTGTATATAATATAAACCTTGATTGTATAGTATGTAACCACACGTTTATAAATATATATTTTTTTTTAAGATATTGTATTAAAAACTGCATATATGTTGTTGTTCTGTAAGTTAGCCATCTTCTCACATTTGCCACAGAAGCACCTGTATGACAAGTAAATATGACGCAACAGGTTCCTTGCATAAATGTATTTTCGCTTGTACGTAGCAAACTTTATCACAGAATGTGTATGTAGTTTCAAAAAATGCGCCAATGTTAGAATTTGTGTGTGTCTGTGTGTGCGTGTTGCACATCCATAATATCAAAGGGGACGTGAATACAACTCTTAAGTACATAAATGTATCAAATAACCATACCGAGACGTACTGGTCCATTCTCATTTGTGTTTATTCTGCCGGAGTCTCTTCGTCATCTGGGTCTGATCAGAGACTATTTATATATTCCGATTCAAACATGTACGGCTGAATGACATTCAAAACAGCGGGTCTCTCACTCTCTCAGCCCTTCAGCTTACCGACTGCCATAGGTATCAAGTTATGCCCTCATCCAAAGGCAGGGCGGGGATATGCAGCTCATTTGCATTTAAGATCATATACACCAAAACAGCTCATTTTTAAACAGGCCCCAAAAAGGACATTTTCAAATGGTTATAATAAATTAACTATGGGGTATTTTGAGCTGAAACTTCATAAATACATTCTGGGGACACCCAAGACCAATATTAAATATTGTAAAAAGGAGCATAATAGGTGCCCTTTAATGCATGTTAACATGTTATTTTAATGCTATGTACAAAAAAAACATTTCCAGCACATATAACAGTAATTTTGTGATATTTATATTAATAAATACAATATACAGATTAATAAACATTCATTTATTTATTTTATATTGTCATTTTTTTTACAACTTTCTTGAACTTCCCAAAGTAGTCACATGATGGGTGAATATCTCAAAACTAAGTATAGAAAGGTGTGAATTTCCCCTACATACATCCCACACACACACACAAAGCATCAACAAATAGACCAAACATAATTACTTATGTTTCCCGGTCTGTCAAGTTGTCTGGACTCTGACACACATGCATGTAATTGCTCACAGTGGGATATCCAGCAGAGCAATTGAAAACACGCAAGTCACATTTGAGCCAAGAAAAATAACAGAAATCAAATTAATAAATGACTAAATTTTTTGCATATTTGTCTTTTAACGTCCCAGTATAGTCCTCCTCCCTCATAGACCCTGTCAGTTCTGACCAGAGATGAGCAGGTGTGTTTTTCCTGAACACCTGAAGCATCATTCGTTCCTGCTGATGTCATGATGTCCAGACGTTCCTCTCGCTTTAAACACCCATTTGAATTCGTCCAGCAGGTCAGCTCTTGTAATTAAGTATTGAATACTGCTCGCAGAGGCCATGCTGACCTTTCACTCAATTATCGATTCGAGTTTTGACAGCCTCTTGTTACAAAGGTGAATTAGGTCCCACGAGTCTCATGATGTCACAATGTTTCTTACCAGTGACATCAGCTAGTGCCGTGTTTTCTGATTGGTCCGTCGCGTCCGTGACAGACAGCATAATGTGCATCGGAGACATTCAAACCACGTGCTCAGCTGAAGCTTATTACGTCTGAAAATGGAGTTCATGTCATCAAGGAAATAAAGTAGGTGTTGGGTTAATAAAGCTTGTAAAGCAATAAGACTATTAGCAGTTTTATTGATCTGACTGGAGAGAGATTCAGGGTTCCATATACTTTAGCCACTTAGGTTGATGGATCCAACTCGAGATTGCTCAGGAGAACGACATTTTGGCAGACAAAGTGAAACTGTTGTCATTGCTCTAAGGAAAATGTGATGTTTCAGTCCACTCGATAAAGCAGAAAGACAGTCAAGGTCATGCATTCTTTTGCAACTTTTTTTTTGCATTATGTATTATGTATTCTCTGATTATACATAGTCCTCTTATATTTCAGGTGTAGTGAAGTGAGTTATTTTGGATCTACATTCTGATGTGTATTTAGCAAGAAACGAGAATCAATCCAAATGAGTTGATCGACTTGAATGAAGGAAGGCATGCATGTTCTCTACGCCATGGGTTATCAAACACACATCTTAGTTCATGTTTAGATGACATTTACAGCATTCTAGTGCTCTCTCAGACTAGCTTTATAAATAGATCAGTGACACAATCCTTCTAGTCCAAAATCTAGGCTCCGCCTATGCATCGGAATTCATTAATTGGAGCAGAAATAAAGTTCTGTAATCAGTAATTCTTTTGGTTCACTGTTTCACTGTCTTCTATGAAAAAGAACCCTGTGACCCGGCTCTCTCACTTCCATCAGTTCACTGGCAGTTTTGATCACTGCCCACGCTAGATAGGCTTCGATCCGCTGTCCAGCGACGCGCACCGGGTCATACTCAAGCCCGAAGCCTCTTACAAACCCACGAGCTCCACGCATGCAATGAACACGCTCTCCCCGCAGTGTGACGGATCGGAAGTGTAATTCATGTATTGATCATCGCTGCTGTGCTCATCTCTTTAGGTTTTGATGTGAGAGATACTCAGAGAATGGTCGTATCCCATAATGCACATCACTGAGTAACCATAGAAAACAGCGAGTGGTCATGATTTACCTCCTGTAGAACATCCTGCAACTTCCTTTCGTCTCATAAAAACACTGAACACTTGTTTATTCGTTTGATAATTTTTCTAAAAAAAATTTGCAGCTTTATTTCCATACTGTACTGTTGCAAATGCTGTTGTTGTTGTTGTTTTTTTTTTTTAATTTTTTTTATATTAAGGCAAATTAGTTTCATGGTTGATGCACTCTGTCTCTTGTCTTCTCTCTCTCTCTCTCTTCTCTCTACACACACAGAGATATCTGTGTGTGTAACATATATATTTTATAACTATTAATTTAAATATAGAAATGTTTATTAAGATATTTAAAATTAAATATAAAAATATAAAACTATAAAAACATAAATTATGTTCAGATAAAAATATGAATTGTAAATATTTTTAAATATATCTTATAATTATTTATTGAAATATAAATGTTTATTATAGCTTATATACGCTATTTAAATTAAATAACATAAAATATTAAAAATAAAAAATAAAAATTATATTTTATTATATTTAAAAAATAATTATAGTTATTATATATATATACAAAGATACAAATATATATACAAATATATATAAATATATATATATATATATATATATACAGATATAGATCAAGATAAATATATATGTATAAAATATATAAATATATAATTATAGTTACATAAAAACTGAAAAAGTGATAAATAAAATAATTAAATAAAATAAATATATATTTTTTTATAATTTACTCATTTTCATGTCGTTCCAAACCTGTTACTTCTCTGGACCACAACAGTTATTAACAGATATGTGGAAAGATGTATCAGTGTTTTGTTTTGTGAAAATGATAAGGAGCTTCCGGCTGCTGAGATACACACTGATCCCGCGGTGGAGGGTCACACACACACACACAGCTGGACGAGTCCGGATAATGAGTACGGGACAGGACACATTACACTCAGTGTTACTGTCACTAATGCTTCACACTCACATCCTCTGATGCAGAAGTCACATCTTATGAATGTGTGTGAGTGAAACCAGTCTTTTACACGATCACACACTTTGAGACCTGACAGCAGTTCACACTCAGCCCTATCAGTGAGATTTATCAGAGGTCAATATCTTGTTTATTCAGTGCCACGTTTGACAAGGTGCAAGCATAAAAATATATTCCGTGTAATACATATTTATTTAATAAATAAGGGTAAAGACTCTCATCTGTGCTAATATAACTCAATCTCTTACAGTGTTTGTGTGCTTGACTTTCCGTGCTTTATTAAAATCAAAGAGACACACAATGCCTACACACCAAAGGCCTTCATCGCGTGCCCTCAGAGGGGATTTACAGTAGCTACATTAATTAAAACTCCACACACCAGCACATTTAGGCGACAGGAGGGGTAATTAACAATGGCTAGATAGAGCAGCAAAGGTCAAGATAGAAAGTGTGTTAACTTACAGCAAAGGAAAAATGCTGAATGTGTGTCGTGGTTGAGAGGGTCAGTTGCACCCAATGGGGAAAGAGGTTGGATGTTGGTCTCTTTTTGATATTTTCGAGTTTGTGTAAAAATGGAAAGTGTTTGAATTTGCCTGAGGCAGACGGGTGTCCTTAAATTCGAGACATTTCCAGATGGATTGGGAATGGACCTTAGCACTGCTCGCGGCCATTAAAAACACTGTGGATCCGGTGGAAATGTCCAGCACAGAGGATACAAGTGAAATATTACAAACCTAGTTTCATCATATCTGTATGTTTGAGCTATGAGTTAAGGGCCAGTGTCTATGCTTTGCTGGTAGATTTTGGTATTCTTTATATAAAATAAATATTTCCCGTTAAGATTCAGTTTCAGGAACTGCTCATGCAAATGATTGATTCAATTTGACTTTGCAGTTAAGGCATAATGGTTGAAGGAGAGGGAACAAATGACAGCGTTCGAGTGTCCATGTGTGTTTCTGAAAGTGAAGGCCTGAAATAGACTGTCCTTTTCATACCTTTGACCTGTGACTCGTGACCCGCTCTGATCAGCCCAGTGAAGGGGAAGGATCCAGTGTTGGGAAATGAGCTCTTCAGGCCGGCCGGGTCAAGGTGAACATGGACAAGAGCCTTTGACAGGCTGCAGAAAAACTTTTACTTTCTCATCTATATTTTCTCATCTATATTTAAAAAATGCTGGGTTGTTTTAACCCAATTTTGGGTCAAATATGGACAAACCCAGCCATTGGGTTACACTTTTAAATTACATTTTTAATCCAGTGTTTGAGTTTGTCCATATTTGACCCAAAATTGGGTTAAAACGACCCAGCATTTTAGCTATCAGATGATTCAAAGATTTGTATAAAATTAACTGCACATGTATATGTCGTTGGTCAAGATGTTAATTTGTTAATACCTGTGTATGTATGTGTGTATATATATTAGGCCTGTCAAATTAATTAATTGTATCTGTTGCAAAAGTTTGTGCTTATAAAATATGCACATACACTCTAAAAAATGCTGGGTTGTTTCAACCTAAATTTGGGTCAAATATGGACAAACCCAATTGTTGGGTTAAACATGCAATTAAAAAATTACAGTTGAAAGTTGAAGTTGGGTTAAAATTTTAAATTATATTTTTAACTCAACATTTTGGTTTGTCCATATTTGACCCAACATTTTGGGTTTCAAACAACCCAGCATTGTTTAGTGAGTTGTTTGGAAATATTGCGATTTTTAATGTTAAAACAATTATTTTTGAAAGAAGTCTATTAAGCCCACAAAGGCTGTATTTATTTAAAAAAACACTTTAAAATAGCTTTTTTTTTGTTTTAATATAACTTATATATGAAGAGTTCAGATGCAAAAGCCTCTAAATGCCATTTGAAATTTTCTTCTAAAATGATCATTTTTATCAAGCTTGTATATTAAAGTTCAGTAATTTCACTTTAATGGCAATGAAGATTACCTATTAATTGTCGTTTAAGTGAAATTACTGAACTTAAATATACAAGCTTGATAAAAATGGTCATTTTAGAAAAAAATTTCAAATGGCATTTAGAGGCTTTTGCATCTGAACTCTTCATATAGATAGGTAGGTAGGTAAGAGGTAGATAGGTAGATAGATAGATAGATAGATAGATAGATAGATAGATAGATAGATAGATAGATAGATAGATAGATAGATAGATAGATAGATAGATAGATAGATAGATAGATAGATAGATAGATAGATAGATAGATAGATAGATAGATAGATAGATAGATAGATAGATAGATAGATAGATAGATAGATAGATAGATAGATAGATAGATAGATAGATAGATAGATAGATAGATTAGGCCTGTCAAATTAATTCATTGCATCTGTTGCAAATGTTTGTGTTTCAATTTTTTTAGAAAGAACTCTATTAAGCTCAAGAAAGCTGTATTTATTTGAGTACAATACAGTAAAAACAGTATTGTGAAATTTGATTACACTTTAAAATAGCTTTTTTATGTTTTAATATAATTTAATTTAAAGCTGAATTTTCAGCATCTTTACTCCCGTCTTCAGTGTCGCATGATCCATCTAATTACTCTGGGTCATCAACGGAGGGCACTGCAATTTGACAAATATTTTGACGCAAAAAAAAAAAAAAAAACGAAACACCTTTTATTATTATATTTGTTAATAATTATTATTATTTGTGAATTTCAACCACCACTTTTTTCCATGGTCGATATTGTCCTCAGCACTTTTAAACATTCGCGGCATGGATGTAATACAAAAAACATACAAATAAATTAAACATATCCGGTTAACTAGCAGAACATTCATTTGTTAAATAAAAGGCGATACAGCACGGTGAAATGTGTAGTTTGATCAAAGTGCTCGTTGACTCCATCAGTGGTGCTGAAGTGTTCTCTTGTGGCTCGCGCTGCCACAAGAAACAGCTTCACACGGACACGCGCTTGATCCATTGCGGAGGAATCTCTATTCGTATCGGTGAAATCACAAAGTAAAATGCACTCAATTGTGTTGTATTAGAAACTGTGGTAGGAGGGGCATCAATGAGTGCAAAGGGGGCACTGTCCTCAAATGCCCCACCATAGCGCCGACCTGTTTGCTGTTCAATTATTAATCATGGTTTTTATTTTTATCAAGTGTTGACAACCATTTTTGCATGGTTAATATTTGTTGTGGAAACCGTGATAACATTTTTTCTCTGGATTCTTCGAATTAATAGCACGGTGAAAAAGAACAGCATTTATTTGAAATAGAAATCTTTTGTAACATTATACATTTCTTTACTGTCTCTGATCAATATAAGGCATCATTGAGTGGTAGTGTAAACCCCCCAAAATATATATATTAGGCAGCACACCTATTTTCAACAATGTTTCTTGAGCATTGGATCATCATATTGGAGTGATTTCTGAGGGATCATGTGACAAAGAATACATTACACTTTACTATATATATTCATGTAGAAAACATTAAATTGTCAGCCCTAGTATTCTTATTTATCTTTATTTTAATTCTAGTCCAGAATCTGGTAATAGGAGTGAGTGTGTTGTATTTTTCTCAATGCAAAATTATCAGATTATGATGCTATTATGTTTAAATTGCAAGAATTACTATGCTGTGGTTTGCCTCTATTTCTCCATGAGATCTCACTTCCAGGAACTTCCCTCTCAGTCAGATCTTGATTATGACTTGATTGTGTTAGTCTCTCTTGCAGACTGATGGAGGTGTTGGCCTCAATCCCCCAGTATGTCTTTCCTGTATTCCAGCCATTTAGCCCCGGATTTAATACAACAAAGTGCCATTCATTACCACACTGCCTGAAAACTCATGCAATTATCCAAATTTAGCACAATGGAATTTACTCAACTAGCTCAAACGTCTCCCAGTCTTTAGCAGCTAATTTAGAGAGCTCACTTGTCCAGGGTTGCTAGGCAATTACAACACATGAAACTTGAACTCGTGAAGCTGGTCTCATGGATAGTACACTTTTCTCAACATTTCCTAGTCTTGCTACATAATGCCTTGTTCATTTTATCAAATCGTATAGGGTAACACTTAACTTGAAGGGGTGTGCGTAAGACTGACATAACACCTTCATAATCATGACATATGTCTTGAATATGAAGTAGGGTTTATACATGTTTATGACAACTGTCATTAAGTGTCTTTCGCTCAATAATGACATTTGGAATGTAAATTTGACATTATTTAAGAAGTCTTTGTTATGACACCTTGACAAACTAATATTGGCCTTGACATTGGCTGTCATGAGGCATTATAACTGTGTTGTGAATATTTTTCGTGACCTCAACTACAGTGGTACTAATTGAATTTGTCATTAAAAAGTTATAATGGCTTCATGACAGCCAATGTCAAAACCAACCACCTGACAGTTAAATGTAATGTTAACCAATAAAGCTATGTGGTTTCTTAAGTGTGATAATGAATCTGCTATGTCATGTTTATGACAGGTTGTGTTGTCTTAGTAATGTCAAGTTGTCATGACAGACACTGACAGGTTATGATGTATTGGTTTATGTCAAGGTGTCATAAAGACATCTCAAACAATGTCATATTTGCATTAAAAATGTCATAACTGAGCGAATGACACTTAATGACCGTTGTCACAAACATGCATAAAACTTCATGTCATGTCATGATTATGAAGGTGTCATGTTAGTCACACCCTTTCAAGTAAAGTGTTACCTTGTATAGTGGTTTCGCTAAGACGCACTTTACCAATGCAAACACACTCAAAGTTAATGAGCATGTAAATCTTAGCATTTAAGATGCTAATATGTGCTACTGCTAACAAATAGCTAGCTATAGTCTATCAATTTAATTGTGTCACTAAAATAAATAAAATATTAACAGATTCATGAATATACAAAAAAACTGAATCATGCCAGAAAGCCTTTAAAAAATCACATTGAGACCACTTTAATATGGTCGCTTAAAATGACTTAATGCCATGATGTTGAGGTTAAATGAACAAATAATGTTCGTTTAATGTATCCTAGTTATGTGGAACCTGATGACAAAAAATAAATAAATAAAGCCAACATATATTTTTTTTAGTGCAGACAACTGTGTTTCAAAGCATTAATAAACATGTCCTGGTAAATCACTATAATGTCTGAAATTTTCCTTATTCCTTTTCGCTTCTTTTTGTTTTCTTGTAGATCTTAAAGGGACAGTTCAGCGAAACCTGAAAATGAAGGGATCATTTACTCGCCCTGGTGTTGTTCTAATGCCGTATCCCATTTTTCAAACCACAAAAGGAGATATTTTTTTTATAAAATGTCACACTCTGTGCTCATCAATATAATGGCAGTGAATAGCAACCATCATCAAACTTTAATAAAGATGCAAAAGTATCAAAGAATGATCCCATGTGACATGTCGTATATTCCAGGTGTTCTGGGTGCATACCACAGGGTGAAAAACAAAGCCGTGTTCGATTGACGTCTCATAGCAAACCTTACCAGAGTATGCATAAAAAGTATATTTTTATATACTTATATAAATACAATTTGACAAAATGTTTGTGCTTGTTTTCACTCACTTTCCTGACAAGCGTGACTGAGGCACTGCAAGCAGAGAGAATGTATATCTAATTTCTGCTTGCTTTCTACAGAAATGGACTCCCACGTTCTTTCGAATATCTGCAGTATATTTGCAGCAGAAATACTTTGAAAACAAAACCAAGGGTTCAAAAACCAAGAATGTGAGTGTGGTGAGCAATGCTGTGCCTTTAGCTGCCTTCTCCTGCATCTCTGCTCCTATGATGATGCAAACGCTTGACGGTTCAGACCCAAATAATATAATGTGAATGCAATCCAGCAGGAGCATGGAGGAGGAATCCAACTCTGCTTCAGACCAGCCAATCGAATCGGTTGTGAACGCACCCTTAATGTGTTATTGAACATAAATCCTGAGCTTGTCCGAGGTCTTCTATGATCGACTGTGCATTCATGACTCATGGTTCACTCTGACTCGACCACAAACTAAACACAATCTATGAACCTTCCTCTCTGAGGTGAATATATCTGTTGTGTTCGTCGTAACAAGAAGTTATCGAGTTCAAAAATCGGTGATTCTGACGACCAGAGTTCCAGTACAGAGATATTCAACTCAGAAGAAAGAGAACGACACTGTTATGGGGATTTCTACGTGTTGAATTTCATGGCACATTTTCATCGTTCTTGATTTCTCGCAACTTGTGTGTGTTTTTCTGGGCGAGTCGGAGTGAACTGTGACACTAATGCCGAGTTTAGACTGCACGATTTTGGCTTGCCGACAGGTTTTGAGAAATCGCCAACAAATGCTAGCCTGGGTTTCCCCGTTCTGCCTTGCCGCAGCGCGATTTTATTCGCACTGCTAGGCAGTCTGGAAACCATTAACCAAATTTTCCCCTGAAATAGGGAACCAATCGCAGAACGGGGAGGAAGCACAGGTGCATTTGATAGACGTACAGGCACATTTGATAGACATTCGTAGCACCCAATAATACGGCTCTGGGCATTCGTAAACCACGCCTCAAATACGAAAAAATGTACATCTGGTTTCTAGACCACGTTTCATTCTCAATGATACGTTGTCTGGCGTTAGCCAGGCTAGACAAATGCCCAAAATCACAGGCAAATCGGTTCTCGTTCATGCGAGTGAATGAGCAAAGACGCGATCTGAGAGAATCGCAGACGAGTCGCGACACCCCATGAGATATTTGCCATGCTAAATATCTGGACCTGTCGCCGATTCAAAATCCTTCTGTGTGAAAAGGTTTCCGACTAAAAACTACATCTGCGATTTCCGACAGCCAATGAGAGAGCAAGACGCAGAGCAGCGTGGAGTTCGGGGATGAGTTATAGATCACAAATCTACATGCCATAGTTTTAGAAAAAGGCTTTTTCTCGGTCTATTTGGACCCAAGAAATGGAAGAAAAATTTGTACAAATTTGGCAGGAGCACCCGTGCCTGTACCACAACCGTTGCCTGACTTCGTCATACCCATATTCTTGTCGGAATATGAGTCGGAAACTGCTCCGTAGGGCTTTGATTATGAGGTGTGTCTTAATCGAACCAGGAAAAAAACAACTCTGCACTCAATTGGATAGTCGGTAGACCTAAAACCAATCAGAGCAACGCAGTAAGTCAACTACTTTGCATAGCGCAGTTGTCTAAAGAAGTAAAGAACTTACTTATTTTAGAAGTAAAATAAAAAGTGTTGCTTCTTTTACTTGGTCCTCCATGAGTGCGACCAAAGGAGAAACCACAATGACCACAGGCTATTCATTACGTCCCATCTTCTTAGCGACCGTCAGGGCCAGCTGATAGGTTACACTTTTGCCGAATCACGTAGGAAGGACGGCAAAAATATCTTTCCGAATCGACAAATGCCTTGATTGCAGTTTTCTGTTTGTCTATTAAAATTAATGTGCTGTCGATTTATTTTACAACAGACGCGACAGAGGAATCTATACATCTCAATTCTCCAGATGCAGTCATCTCTGAGGGAAACCAGTTAAGCGCTCTCTTTGATAACGTGATGATTATCGTCCTTGCAGATCACCTGTCCATCATCGTATAAAGCCCTGGCAATTTGATTGGCGCGAACATTTTTTGCCTGATCATAATTACTTCTCAATGGATTCGAGTCCAGATCGACTTCCCGACCAAAAAATGTTGTGGGCGGAGTTCGAGCTGGCATCCAGGCTACTACAACCGGGTTGAAAAAGAAAAAGTCTCACGTAAGAACTCTGATCTTGCACGTGTGATGTAGCGTCCTTGTCACATCTCGCGTGTGTTTGTTGTGAAACGTATGTAGTTTGCGCGCAGCGTGCTAGACAAAGTTGTCGGCGATTCTTCTTATTGTAAAGTCATGCAGTGTGAAACCTTCTTTCGCCGAGCCATCGTGCAGTGTGAACACAGCAACGAAAGATCGTCATGCAGTGTGAAAAGAACAGCGACCCAACTACTTTGAAAATCGCACAGTCTGAACTAGAATAAGAGTCTCATGAATGTGACCAACAGCCAAGGTTTCATTAAATAATACATGGAATTCCAGTTTGTTTTTCACTCAAACCCTATCGTATCCACCCAGAGCACTTAAGACTCGTCTTGCATGAGATCATTCTGTGAGTGTTTTTTAAAGCTCTGATAAAAAAAAAAAGAAGGGCATACAGCATTACTACAATACCAGGGTGGGTAAATGAGTTTGTGTGAACTGTCCCTTTAACACAAGCAAACTCCGCTGTGCTGTCGTGTTGGGCGTTTTGTCTGAGCTCAAGGGCAATGTAAAGTGTTTTGAGCCGATGGCCGCTGAACTATAGACGCTCCATGGAGGCTTCATTAGTGTTAGTTGCTGGCTGATGGTCTCTTCATGTGTTCTCTGAGTGTGTCAATGATTTCTGGGCAACATGATGGAGGTTTTCAGCTTGAGCCCCTTGGAGTTTGTCGATCTTCGGCTAATTTTAGCTTAGTGGGGCATTGCCTTCCCACAGCTTATCATTTTTTCATTTACTTTACCCCGTTTTCTCTATGACTTTTAAGTCATCCTGCATGACTGTTCTATTGCAACTAATGTCGGTTCTTTCTCATGATGGCAAAGTTAAGCTGCACCTAATATCACATGACACTCTTAATTTGATGCAATATATTGCTAATGTTCAGTTTTTAGACATATTTCTAAAAACGAGATGTTTATAATTTAGAATGTGCATGCACATAATTAGGTTATATGGAAATGTGCATTTGAGGTAAAAAAAACTGGTATGAGATATATAAATATCATATTTATTTATTTAATATATAATATTTGTATGTTATGAATAGCATGGCATTGAGTTTGTGTTTGGGTTTGTGTTATTGGCTGTTAAATGTACATTTGGTGAATGCATTATGGCATTTTTTCTACACATATTTTTGCTACTTCTTTAGAGTTATGAAAGTAACTTTATCATAACAACTTTAAGTGATTACTAAGAGATGAAAGTATGAGAACAAATAAAAGTTGAGCTTTTCAAGTAATTAAAGCACAATCAGGGAAAGGTGGTTCATTATTCACATTCTAAAGAAGTTGCCAAGTAAATGTCTTCTGTGTCCCATCATGCATTGTTGTATAATATACCGATGCAAATCTAATAAAACACCACTTAAAATAACGTTGAGGACAAAATATTTCATAAAGAAAAACAAAATCTCCCAAATACCTCCAACAGTCAGTTTTATTTAGTTACCTAATGTCTGTCGCCTACCACGGACCCCTGATCCAGGATCAGCAAGCCATGTTTATCAATTGAAACGGTGTCACTGTTATATCAGATCCCACGCAGTCACTGCCTACACCACAGAATCTCTCTCTCTCTCTGCTTTCGAGTGGGTACGTTTGCCAGACTGTTCTCTGAGGTGAAGCGTATGAGTGTTATCCTTGTGAATTCGATATTTTCTCTGAGCACAGTAAAATATTGGGTTCTGAGTTACAGGGCAATTATTGTGATGCTTCATGTCTGACAGTGAAACTGATATGAGCTGAGAGTATTTTTCCAGTTGGCTTAATTGCACATAAATGGAGGACGAGAGTTTGCGTGCTTTTGCTAGGTGTGAATACCTCAGTGTGTTATGTGCATGTGGTTTACTTCTTTCAGCTTAGTCTCAACAGTGTCGTTCTCGTAACTTGTGTGTTGCAAAGCCACACATGTACAGCAGCAGCCCACGGCTTACTTTAGCAAGCTTGTGTGAAATGTACAGCAGAGAAACAGTAGTTGAGTGGAAAATGTCTGTCATTGTTAGATTACGGGGCAGCTCACATTCAGGTGTTGTGTAGTATCTGTCTCTCTCCCACACATAGATCGCCTCACATGTCTCTGTGGCCTGTGTTTCCCCTCCAGGGCAAGGTGAACTGAGGTTTCTATGTCCTTCTTTCCACACAATATTACAGCACACACTATTAAAGCAAAGTGTGCCACCGTTTTGCCAGTGGCAGTTCCCACAGTCTCTTATTTTATATAGTTTAGGGAAGAAAAAAAATCATATTGTTTGCCCTGGGCCTGCAGATTGAAAATATTTGGCAGAAACTTTCAGAGTGAAGTCTTATTTTATAAGATACCTCTCAATCCTTCCAATCTATCTGCAGTTTCTCAATCCTTCCAGTCTGCTTCTAATATATCTGCTGCCACGTCATACCACATTATATTATATTATGTTATATTATATTATATTATATATATTATTTTTGCAACATGCATCAGTTGGCTTGAGACCCTTAAGCCAAATTAATATACAGTAAGGTCAATGACATGCAAAGAGTGTTCATGGTAAGCAAAAGGAAACATAATTTGAAATATTGTTTAAAACACGTGCCAATTTCTTATAAACTGACTTATGTTGGTTTAGGGTTTTAAAATTCTGCTTTACTTTTTTAATGAAAAGTCTCGCCTTGTGGCATGCAATCAAGTAAAAATGAATGTTTTCTTGCATCATGAATACATCTTTATTATTTTCAAAACATTTTTATATAGATTTAAATCGATTTTTTTTCAGCTTGAACTAATCTTTATGCTGAAGGCCATATTATATTATTATTATTATATTTTATAATAATTATAAATATTTATAATTATATATAAATATATACATTTCAGGTTATATATAAATATATAAATTTCAATATATAAATTTATAATTATATATAAATATATAAATATTCTTTTTTTTCCAGAAATACGTTAACTATGCAATTTATACATACAAAACTTGAATATAATTTTTTTTATTTATTTTTTTTTACCAAATTACTATTAAAGGATTGTTTTAATGAGGCTTTTTAGAATTTATATCATTTAAAAAGTTTTGCTTTTATGCCCTCCAAAATGACCACAGTACATTTGTATTCAGAAATTTCTGGAAAAAGAAAATAATGAATAATTCATACAAAAAAAGCAGTATTATTATATAGCAAAATAATTCATTGACACATATATGTATTCATATTCAAATATCATACAGCCTATAAGATAATTCTGATCTATTTATTTATTATATTTTGTTAGCTTTTTGTTTTTCTACACATTGTTTTTGCAATAACTATTTTTGCCAAAAAAAAAGTTGTTCTTCCCTCACATTTAAAATGTTATATATATGAAATATCCAATATTTTCCTCATATTTTGATGGTTTACGGTGTTGATTTATAGATCAGGCAATAACCCGCTGGCCTGTGTGACACTCGAGCAGGTGTGCTGGTGAAGTCATGCCTGAACTCTGTGCTCTTTTTCCCTGCCCGTCATTGTCACTCACTTTAACCATTGTCTCGGGTCAGCTGGCCCCGTGTTATGACATCCAGGACGAGTTGACGCAAACAGCATTGACGAGGACCTTACAGAGATGACAGATCACACATTTAGAGGCCAGCTGTGGTGTATCCGGATTTCCTCTCCTGTCGCCGGGATGGGATTTGATTCTCAGAAGAGGATACCACATATCTAAGGAAGACCTAGATAAGGGATACGGGTGTAGCGATAGTGTCAAAAGGCCTGATGCCTTTGTAGCGGTAAGGAGAGACTGGAGTATTGTTCGGCCTCTGGAATAGATTATTCCAGAATACATAAAGCCGCATTCTGTTTGCAGGAGAAGGAAGGAGGCCTTTGATTTTTGCAGGACAATAGGCGACTCTCATGAAACCATAAGCCCTCTGAGTGCAAATGGATATCTACACTTCACACTTCCATATAGAGACCCGTCTGTCTTTGATTCGTGTCCCCCGATTCGATCTGACTCGGAGAGAAAGCCCAGGCTCAGATGGTCTCGTGTAGCAGCGGGGGACGACGCAGGGCAGGACAAAAGGGCTGGATGGGGATTTGGATGGAGATAACAGAAGAGTTGTCTTTGAGTGGAAAGCCCTCTGAGAGTTTTGGTGTTAGATGCTTGAATATAAGCTGAGCAAACTGGTCAGCTGTGGCATTCGTTTACTGCACATTCATTATGCTGTTTCTAGATCATCATGGTGAATCAACAGTTGCATGTTTAACATGGGAGATCGTGGCCTAGTTATCAGTGGTGGTGGTTCTTCCTTTCACAGTCCAGTTACCCATGTAATTACTATGTACTTATTTTAGTAACTGTAATTACTGGGTAATAACTAGTACTAACCCTGAACCTACCCCTAAACCTACCCCTGTTCCATGTACTTACCTTATATTTGCCAGTATTTTCTAGGTAAGTACACTGTAAGTACTGTACTGTAAAAGGAAGCGTTACCAAGACTTCTAGATTCTTGAAAATTACATAGCTTAAAGAGCTCTTTAAAAGCTGAATGTTTGCTCTGAGATCCCACTTTTTAAAACCAATGAATTTACATGGCTTTTCCAATCACTAGAAATGATTACCCATAAGGACTATTAATGATTTATTTTTATTGTTCACAATTTCTATCCAATAAAATACAGTAGATTTTGGCATAAAATATGCATTCATTGTAAAATAGGTCTAGAAATCACATTTTTAAAATTAAGCTACCTCATATATCCTGGTTTTCCAAGAAAGTGAAAACCCTAGTTCTTCAAGTTTTGAGGACATGAATCAAAATAAAAAATAAAACATCTTGATTTTAGTTGTTTTAGCTTATTTTAATGCTTATTTTAAATGGTAAGTCATTCTGAGACCTGTTTACTGGTTGAGAGCCACTGCTCTAAAGGCCTGTTCACACCGGGACGAATTTCGCATGCGTTATTTGCCAACGTTTAACGCCTCGTTAATGGGTGCAATGGGCGCCCATGTGAGTGTGCACTCCGACGCGTAAAACGCCACATGTAAAAGCGTAATTTAAATATAAAAAAAACCGCCTCAGGTTCGTTTTTTTTTTTGTTTGTTTGACGCGCTGCGTCAAAAACTATCCGACCAATGAGATTGGTGCTTTTGCTCACGTGTTTGGAGCTTCTGAAGTTACAGTAAAACTCAACTTGGGGGCGCTCAAACACAAAATGGTTTTGCAGAGCACGCATATGCAACGGCGAAGAAGATATACGCCAAGTAGCGTCGCCATCTACACAGCCAGGAAGAAATAAGACGAGGAAGATGCAAGGCAAGATGAATGTAGAGCTGCTGTTCTTGTTGGTGCTAGAGCTGTATGACAAACGTGACAACGTACTACAAACATCTTGATAATAGAAAACTGATATGGAGTGGTATTGCAGAGCAAATTGGCGCCATCTAATGTCAGGGAATGATTTTGCATGTTCACTCGGCTCATCGTCAGCGAAAATCGCTTGGGTGTGAACACAAAAAACGTGTTAAAAAACGCTGACGAATAACACGTGCTGATATTCGTCCCGGTGTGTACGGGCCTTAAGGTTTCTAATTGTTTCTAAACTGCCATGTTTAATGGCAGATTCACCTTCGGACCATTTTCTTTCTGAGCAATAACAACTTTTGTAGACACTTCACATACATTAAACTTGCAAAAAAGTAGACCGTACCCTGAGAAATATTATTCGTAGTAAAATATGTGACAACTAGCCCCGCTCTCCCATACCTAATTGAATAATTGCTTAAGAACTCTCCCGATTGACTACAGATGATGTGAGACCGTCCTTATCACTTTTTATAGACTTGGAAGCATATTGAGAGCATCGTGAAGAAATGAGGATGTGATGTGGGAATATTACCCTGAACTGTGGCCTCCCAAATTCTAGGAGGAATGAAGCTTTCACGGAATATACGAAACCTTATTTATCAAACTGAATTATACAATTAGGACTCTGTTTCAGCTAGAGACTTCAGATTTGCGTAAACCCAGTAAAACATCCACCTAAGATAGGACTTGATGGTTCGAAATGTCTGCAATCGGATCCAGATGTTTGCCGATGGCGTTTCGACGGTACCGCCTGAGCTTTGAAAAGTTGATGCAGGATTTCAGAAATTGAAATTGTCAGTAGGGGTTCACCTAATTTCCCCGCAACTGATTAAATAATTGTTTATTTAATGTAAGAGGCCCCGCGGATTGCCTAAGTGAATTACATGTAATTTCATTTCACCAGCTTTGTGTGTAAATCGCCCCCTTTAAACCAAAGAATCCTCGCTCTTACATCCAGACGGCATGCCAAATGCATTATTATCCCTTATTTTCACATATTAGATCTGTGATTTGTCTCAGTCTCCAAGCATCCCTTGCTTCCCCTCATCATTTTTACTGTCTCTGCTTTTAGACATGATTTTGCTGTCCACCTCACCAGAACTGACTGTTGGATTGACGTTGCAGAGGCCTGAAAATCTCCCTGGTGCTGAAAGCTATTATTTTCAGGTCATTTTTCATAGACAGTGCATTGTTTAGTGCCGAAAGTTCACAATGAGTGCAAAACCTCAAGAGCAGCTGATTACCATAATAGGTTTAAGACAGAAAGGTGTGATGTTTCTTCCCCGCCTCTTTCACCTGAGACTTGAAGCTTTTAATGGAGAGCTTTATGGGATTGTGGGAACATGCTTGTTAAATAAATAGATGTAATTAGGTCCTGCCTCTAATTACTTCAGATTCCTCTCACCAGGACCGAATTAGTCGGACTCCCTGAGAGCGCCTAGCGTTAGGCATGCGTAATCAATCACGTACAAACAGAAAGCACAGGCTACACCCACAGAAAGCTGCACGGTCATTCATCACAGCCCGCAATGCAAACAAGAACAGCCATTTTGTTGTTGACTGCGAGAACCTCTAACCCTGCCCTACCTGTACACATACCTTTGTCTGCATGGAAATGTAGAAATAATCCAGCTTATTATGACGAGTGCAGATGAAAGGTAGGACAAAGTTTGTTCTGATTTTGATTGGTGGGGTTTTAACCAGTGATAGTGTAGCGAATGTCATGATCACGCAGATACAGTGATAAACTGTGGGATCAGATCAGACCTGGGATCTCTACGGCCCGCGGAAAGAAAAAAAACCAATGCATCACCTCACAGCACTGCCAGACGTGGCAGGCGAGAAAAATCGGCCCACACTTTGGGAAAACAAAGACAATCAGGGCTTTCTCTCATTCGCCTCCCCTCCTTTTCCTTTGGTGAGCAGCTGCAGCGAGCCAGTCAAATGTGCTGGATTTTTTTAATTCTTTTTTTCCCTTGCCAACTTGTCCTTTTTCTGAGATGTAATGGAGGGAGAAAGAGATAAAACAACAGTACCTGGCAAGGCAAGGTACGCATTCGTTTTTACAGATGGCGGTCCAGTTGATAATTGAAAAGGAAGTCTGGGATTTTGCACCGGTCGACAGGGAAAGGCTATTTCTGGGCTTTCCTGTGTAATTGACCCACGACCCCCTCCTCACAGACATTCACTTCTCAACGTTTTCACACTCCCACTTCATTTGACCCTGCACTCATACTTATATTGTAATGCATATTTTATGTATTTTCCTTAAAGGAGTAGTTCACTTTTAAAAAAAAGCTTTGCTGATAATTTATTCACCCCCGTGTCATCCAAGATATCCATGTCATTCTTTCTTCAGTCGAAAGAAATGAGATTTTTTTTCAGGATTTTTCTCCATATAATGCACTTTACTGGTAACCAAACGGTTCAAGGTCCAAAAGACAGTTTCAGTGCAAACTACAAACTGTTCAAAGGGCTTTAAATGATTTCAGACGATGAATAAGGGTCTTATCAAGTGAAACGATTACTCACTTAAAAAAAAAGTTTAAGTTTTATAAGTTCAAATGCTCACCTTGCTCTGTTCTGTGATGCGTGTTCGTGACTCTCCTGTTCGAACTCGTTCATCAAGGTGACCATTTAAGCTTATAAAACTTTTTTTTTTTAAATGAGCAATCGTTTCACTTGATAAGACCCTTATTCATCGTCTGGAATCGTTTAAAGCCCTTCTGAACAGTTTGCAGTTTGCACTGAAACTGTCTTTTGGACCTTGAACCATTTGGTTCCCATTGAAGTCCATTACATGGAGAATAATTTTCATCAAAAACCTTAATTTCTTTTCGACTGATTAAAGAACGACATCTTGGATGACATGGGGGTGAGTAAATTATCAGCAAATGTTTTTTTTTTAAAGTGAACTACTCCTTTAAGTTGCGTGTTGTTGACTAACTTTGGATGGTTTTGGAAGTCCCTCTGACCTGATATTAGTCCAACCAGTTGCAATTCCTGTGTCTAGTTTATGTGTATAATTGGTTGTTTATAGCAAGTTCCTGCCGAGTTGGAAATGTACGTTTTTGGTTGAACTGAATCATTGTAGAAAAACTCACTTATGTAAGGCATTTGGTTTTACAGTTAATGACATGATGGAGACATGTTAATTTTACTGTACTAGTTCCACATTTTTTTACTCTGCCCGTTGATAAAATAGTGGAAATACAAGCGTCTGATTAATTCTAACATTGAAACAGCCATTATCACACAGATGCAGATACGATCAGTCTAAGTGTCGGAGCTTTTGATTTATTTCATTTTAAATCCAACACTTTTGGCTCACTAACCCTGTAAGCTTTCTGGATGGCTAAACAGGAGGCCCAGCACAAATGAATGAAATGACCAACAAGATAAATGATCAGATGTGTGTAGGTTGCATGTATATTACCGTTGTGCGGCTGTTGTGCAGTGAAGGACTGCAGAACACGTGTGAGTGATTTGGCTCTGGAGCCCAGAAGGCCAGGGAGAGAAATACACATAGCTGACGACGGACACTTTGTTTGGCTTGTAACGCTAGAACAGGATAGAAAAGAATAAATCAATCAATCATGTCTAAACTGTCAGGACTAGCATGTGGCCCTCTAAAAAACCCCACTGAGATTAGAAAATATATACATTCTCGCTTAAAGGTTGTAAGAAAGCACTGATTTTGACGTAAATGAGCCGTAATTCGATTTTGAGATAATCTTCCTGCAAGGTATTGTGGGTTTGTGTTGGAGGATATGCCTGACATCTTGCACTCTTAAAGCGATAGTTCACCCTAAAAATATGCATACTCATTTTGTTCCAAACCTGTATGAATAAATGTTTTTTAATCCAGACCACAAAAAAAAGATATTTTGAAAAATCACTGTAAAAAATAATCCGGTAAAAAAAAACAGTAAACTACTGGCAGCTGTGGTTGCCAGCATAATACCGTAAAAATATGGAGTGTTACTGTTTTTGAAATTAACAGCTAAATACCGTATTATCAGCTACAGTACAAAACTTAATTGAACAACTATATGCTCTAACACAAAAACAGTAACACACCGTATAGTTAAGATGAAAAATATGGTGTGAAAAATTACGAAAAACACAGTGTGTTACTATTTTTTTAATTAACAGCTAAATACCGTATTGTCAGCTACAGTATAAAACTTTAATTGAACAGCTATATGCTCTAACACAAAAACAGTAACACACCGTATAGTTTCTTTGAAAAATACAGTGTGAAAAATTACGTAAAAATACGGTGTGTTATTGTTTTTGAAATTAACAGCTGAATACCGTATTGTCAGCTACAGTACAAAACTTTAAGTGAACAGCTATATGCTCTAACACAAAAACAGTAACACACCGTATAGTTACGGTGAAAAATACGGCGTGAAAAATTACATAAAAATACGGTGTGTTATTGTTTTTGAAATTAACAGCTAAATACTGTATTGTCAGCTAGAGTACAAAACTTTAAGTGAACAGCTATATGCTCTAACACAAAAACATGACACACCGTATAGTTTCTGTGAAAAATACAGTGTGAAAAATTACGTAAAAATACGGTGTGTTATTGTTTTTGAAATTAACAGCTGAATACCGTATTGTCAGCTACAGTACAAAACTTTAAGTGAACAGCTATATGCTCTAACACAAAAACATGAACACACCGTATAGTTACGGTGAAAAATATGGTGTGAAAAATTACGTAAAAATACGGTGTGTTACTGTTTTTTAAATTAACAGCTAAATACCGTATTGTCAGCTACAGTACAAAACTTTAAGTGAACAGCTATATGCTCTAACACAAAAACAGTAACACACCGTATAGTTATGGTGAAAAATACGGTGTGAAACATTACGTAAAAATACGGTGTGTTACTGTTTGGAAATTAACAGCTAAATACCGTATTGTCAGCTACAGTACAAAACTTTAATTGAACAGCTATATGCTCTAACACAAAAACAGTAACACACCGTATAATTCCGGTGAAAAATACGGTGTGAAAAATTACGTAAAAATACGGTGTGTTACTGTTTTTGAAATTAACAGCTAAATGCCGTATTGTCAGCTATAGTAGAAAACTTTAATTGAACAGCTATATGCTCTAACACAAAAACAGCAACACACCGTATAGTTACGGTGAAAAATATGGTGCGTTACTGTTTTTGAAATGAACAGCTAAATACCATAACACGGTAACACACCATATAGTTACGGCATGATGCTGGCAACCACTGCTGCAAGTAGTTTACTGTTTTTTACGGGATTATTTTTTTTCTCTCCCAAATATCTTGTGTCACTGAAGAAATAAGGTCAAACAGCTCTGGAATTACAAACTTACATATTTAAAAGAAGTGCTGATAAAATTAGCATTAGCGTCAACATCAACATACTTTTTGTAAGGGATAAAACTATTGATTTGGGTAAGCGTAATGCTTAAAGGGATAGTTTTGTCATCATTGACTTGAGTTTTTGTTTCTTCTGTTGAGTACAAAAGAAGATATATTAAAGATTGTTGAAAGTTGACGGTAGTCATAATTATGTTTTTCCTACTATGGAAGTCACTGGTTACCATAAACCTTTTGAATGCAACATTTTCAACAGAAGAAATAAACTCATACAGGTTTGGAACAACTTGAGGTTGAGTAAATTATGCCAAATAGTCATCATAGTTTTTGGGAGAATTAACCACTTTAACGTATGGGTCAGACATTATTGCTGCGGAGAGCCATTAGAAAAGTGTTTGTGAATCTTCAATGTGTAACTTTTGTTTTACGAGCACAATAAGGGCGAGAGATCCCTCCCTCTTTGCCTGAAATGCTGTGTGCATCAGAATGATGCTCTGCGGTTGCAAAGGCCAGTTGTCAGTGACTTCGCATTTGCTGATAGCTCATGGAAAACATTGCTCCATCTCATTAAGTTATTGCCATCATTTTTATTCTTTATGGTCATGCGGGCTACCGTCCCTCATTCTCTTTTCACATTCATTTTCTACATATCTATGATTAATGGGAGATGTCGAACCGTAGAGTGAGCGAGCATCAGCGAAGGTGAGATCATAATTAGTTTAGCTGTTGCAGACCCTCCAATGGCGCATCTGGACGGAAAAATTACCCTATAGGAAGCTGGCGGAGCTCCAAAACTTTTTACTGATACGTTGTGAAACACCCGATGAATCAAGTGCCCCTTTCCCTGCCAAAAAAGCTCTACCGACTCCAAGCCAAAATTATGTCTGCGGAAAGCTTTCCATTCTAAATGTATTAGAGCACAATTAGGAGCATTGTACTTTTCTGGCAGGAGAAATGTGCTCTCTGCGCAAGCCGTCTGAAGTTAGGCTAAATAAATCGTACACATTCTATAAGCCTAAACGAGTTTTACAGGGGCCATAATCGAGATAATTCTTGTGATTTGCCTCGGCTGACTCTCGGGATTCACTTTTAGTTCTGTCGGTTCCCGGCGGATGATTCATGCGGCTATATCTCTTTCTTTTTTTCCGTACTTGAGTTTGTTTTCCCCTTCTCTCACAGTAGAGTGCAATATTTCAAGCTACTAGATATTTTGAGTTGCAGCCATGTATTTAAAGGTTCACGTCATGCATGTGTTTGAGAAGAGACATTTATTGAAAGATCAAAATATTTATGTCAGGCCGGTGTTGTCGCTGACACAGTGGCCTGTACATCACAGAAAGGTTAATTAGTGTTAGAATCAGATTGGTTATGCCTAATCCTGGCTTTCTGATTGGACGCATTATGTCTGTCACCATCAGAGCTGTCAAATCCAGCTACACCCTACTGAGTCTTTGCCTTTTCCCTACCTTTCTTGCTCACTTTTGCATTCAGCTCCCATCTTCATGCTGAGCTTGAATCTCAATCCCTCTTTTTCTCCACAGCTCGACTTTTTTTAAACTCATTTTGGCTCTCTTTCTTTTTTATGATTTCAGAGACGGCGGGGCTCGGGGGTCTTCTGCGCCAACTGTCTGACCACCAAGACCTCACTGTGGAGGAAGAATGCCAACGGCGGCTACGTGTGCAACGCGTGTGGCCTCTATCAGAAGCTGCACTCGGTAAGGGGGAAACTAAGAAAACATCAGTGCAAACGCCTCGCCAGCCCACCCACAAATCGCAGAAACAGAGTTCAAATGAATGGAGAGGTGACAGCGTAGCAGCTTTGGTTTGATCGCTTCATTTCCGTGCTGTCAGGCGAGGATCCCGAGGGAATAGCCCTTTTGGCCTTCCCCATACCCTGAAGCCAGCTAATGGTCCTATGGAAGTAATTTTGCACCAGCTGGGAGCCCTACTTCCCACAGTCCTAACAAACACCTGACCTTAAAACCCGAGACGGACACAATGGCTCCTGGCACAACCTTAAAACCCCAGTCGAGGTGGATGCATTTCTTTCTTGCATGGATCACAAAAAGAGACGTGTTAGCAGAATGTCCAAGCTGCTTTTTTCAATAAAGTGAAGTGAATGGTGACTATGTTGTTTTTAGTTCCCGTTCACCTTCATATTATGGAAAAAAGCAGCTTGGGCCATCCTGTTCAATATCTCTTTCTGTATTCCCAAACCTAAACCTCTGTCCGTCTCAGTGCGTGCACTCAATCGCTCTGGCACGCGAGACACATTTGATTGCACTTAACTAGCCCAGTTCATTCAATATGGGTCAAAGCAGAGAAGCAACCAAACACCTCTATGTTTTCCCTATTCATAGATGCCACCTACGTCACTACAAATAGAACGCCACCATATTCGCGACTCGACTCGCCCCGGCATGGCCGTCCAAAATGCCTATTTGAATGAGAGAGAGAGATACAGATAACTGGAGAAATTAAAAATTTTAGGCTCTGATCCTTATTTGTTACCCCCAGTTTTCTTTAGTCCATTTCTATCTGCCCCAGGCTTGCCCCAATTGGCATTTCATGATATAGAAATACATAAGTCATAAAGCTACTATGGTGCGCATTCATGAGAGTCGAGGCGATGTCATTAATGAATCTTCTGCAGCTGTTCGGCTGGTATGAATGAATCTATCTAATCCGAACAACAGCACTGGCAGAGTCCAGAGAGACATCTGCATCAGCACAGTCAGAGATATCAGTCAAATATCATAAAAGACTGCCATATCTATCCGAAAGAACAGATGTTCAGTTACAGAGAAGGTTTAATACACACAAATATCGAAATGAAAAGAGTCTTTCGAGTCTGAATCTTTTTGAATGATTTGGCTGCGGTTAAAAGAGGTAAAGCTCTTCAGTGATTATAATATAACAACTTAAATTGCAGTTTGTTCGTCACATAAAGCTATCATATTAATAAATAACGATATTAATAAAACGGACGAGTCGTATTAGATCACTGTTATATGATACTTTTGTGAATTATTTTTTTTGCGCGACAGCCTCCAGTAGGCTAATGTTACGCATTCACTTTAATTACATCGACAAGAAGAGTCTTCATTATGCTGCATATTCAAAAAATATGCCTTTGTATTCCACGGAAAGTAAACTTAAGAATTTGCACCTGAACGTGAGATAGTTAAATGATGGCAGAATTATCATTTTTGGAAGAACTGGTCCTTTAATATGCATTTCAAGGCTGAGATTATGCATTGTGTGCAGAGCTAACATTACTTACACAAAATAACATTTAAATCGCATGTGACGAAGACAATTTCTTTATTAACTTCAGAAAATATTTATTAGATTTAGGTTGGTATTAACAGACAGACAGTTATGTTCAAAATAACCCCAAATCCAAAAACTTACCATGATAAAGTGCATTTAAACAGATCCAAAAAAAAAAGAAAAAAAATGGTCAATATCTGTTTGTATAATGTTGGCCACTGAGAGTAATAGAAATATAGTTAACCACAAACAGCAACATGAGACTTCAAGTCTTTTAAATAGATTATTTTCTCTCTCGTCTTTTGGAATAAAATACCAGTTCAGGGTTCCTCTTTCGGCTGTTGTTGCAGCCAACAGCACAACATATTGCAGGCATTACGACCGTCGGTCGCAAAGATGGCGGCACAAAGCTACACGTGAACTGAATGAATTTAAATACAGTTACTCTAGTAGTGTAACTCGACCTAGGACGGTGACACAAAATAAAACGTTGTGCTTTTCTAAGCATGTAAAGTGGATAACTATATTGTCTGGCAAAATACCAAAGCAAGTGCTTGGGAGCAGTTCGACTTGGTGCATATATCTATGGATGCAGTAATATCATCACTCCGGAGAGTGAGAGGGAGAGAGGACTTTTCACAAGTGATGATATTACTGCTGTTAATTTTCTATTAATTTTTTATTTATTTTTAAATAATCACATTTAACAGCAGAATTCCTGGTAAAAAAATACATTACCCATGATTCTGCAAAAAAATCCAACAGTTAGAGAATTATGACATATATATATATATATATATATATATATATATATATATATATATATATATATATATATATATATATATATATATATATTAGGGCTGTAACGATATACGAAAATATAAAATCGATATCGCGATATATAAATTCGGAATCGCTATACTCGAGTCCATGATCCTGTATCGCGATGTGAGAAGGCAGAATCGCGACACACCCTTTCCACCTCCCATTTATCCTTCCCGTCCAGATCCAATGCTAGCTACCACATCTATAACTTACTATTAATATTATTTGAAGTTAACATTATAAAATATGTGTAAACCTATATCACAAAACTAGTTGAGGGTAAATTAGCCAAAACTTAAATCCATCAAAATAATACATAGGCTATACATTCTCAGAAAATGCATTTATTTAATACCAATATATTGACACTCTGTTTATATATCCATAGCCTACTCCCTTAATAAAATCCACTACGTCCAGACATTAGAAAAATATAAGTCTACACATGCATTTTATGTTTAATATGAGGGAAATACACACGCGTACACGGACGCGTCACAAAACATCTTTAATATTTATGTGGCAAAAATATAGCCTATATATTTTTTTTATAATTCTGTAAATTACACTGTACAAACCAAAAGTAATACTAGGCTACCCACCGGATGAAGGGTTGGCTTTCCCCAGAACATAAAATGTTTATTTTTTGTTTTATTTTTCATGTTCAAGAAAAAAAAAAAAAAACAATGTCGAGACAGTTCTCTGGAAGCGGCACTAAAACTTTCAGAGAAGTCAAATAGAAAGCACAAAGACTTACTTTAAATTAAATTAAATTTAGTTTTTTTTATTATTAATTGTATCTCAATTTTAATGAATGTTTCATCAACCAATTGTCTGGATTTAATGAATAAGAAGAAAATATAGCTAGCACACAGATAATCATCGACATTGAGGTGCCGGCACCTGAACTGGAGCTTGTCTCATGAATCGAAACCCTCTAACTTATAAGCTTAGACCTGAGAAATATATATTGAAATATCTACTTTTAAAAAGAACAATTCAAAATACAAAAACAATTCAAAATACAATTATATATAAATATATATATTTATATATGATTATATATATATGATTTTTTTGCAGAATCATATATACATGTGTGTGTGTGTGTGTGTGTGTGTGTGTGTGTGTGTGTGTGTGTGTGTGTGTGTGTGTGTGTGTGTGTGTGTGTGTGTGTGTGTGTGTGTGTGTGTGTGTGTGTGTGTGTGTGTGTGTGTGTGTGTGTGTGTGTGTGTGTGTGTGTGTGTGTGTGTGTGTGTGTGTGTGTGTGTGTGTGTGTGTGTGTGTGTGTGTGTGTGTGTGTGTGTGTGTGTGTGTGTGTGTGTGTGTGTGTGTGTGTGTGTGTGTGTGTGTGTGTGTGTGTGTGTGTGTGTGTGTGTGTGTGTGTGGGCGTGGTTTGATTCATCTCTTTGGCTCGTTGATTTGATTCACAGCTTATAACTCTTTAAAAATCTCTATGAGAAAAATGAATTGTAAAAATACTTCTGGAAACCAGGCCACTGAAAAAGTGGGTGGACTCTGTTGCACTTACTATACTATCTGCTTAAATGCATAAAGCAGAGACTGTATTATTAATTTTTTTTTTTTTTCAGTTAGAAAGTGTGAATTGTGCCCAAAGAAAAGAAACTGCTCGTTTCTGACCTCAAAATGGCTTAATTTGATTTGCTTTATTGCCTCGCAGTTCTCTGCCTTCCCAATTTCTTTTCTGATCTGAATATCCATCTGTGGCTGTGCTTAAGGCTTTGTCTTAAAAGTGTTCTAGTGTTCTTCTATTTGCTTTGAAGCGATGTCTGGATAAACATGACGAGTAAACAGACCCGACAACATGTGAGTGATTAAGCCCGGAGAAACAGAAGCAGTATTGTGCACGGACTTAACGTTGCTTTCGTGTGCTAATCTTTGGAGCTCCTTCAGAATTGGGTCAAGTCTGTGAGTGTTTAGTTTTTTTTCCTGTCTTGATATGTAGTGTTGGAAGCGTTCTTTTTCCTCAGTGGCCCCGGGCTTTCAGGAGCAGTGCCTGGGTGGCACAGACTCGGACACAGGGGCCGACTGAATCAGTGTGGTCGACTGGGGTAAAGCGGTCAGACAGCGGATCACAACAGGCTCTTTCAGGGGCCATGGCACCTGGTGGCTCGAGTCCTGCTAACTTGACCCCTCACATCTGCCTCATCACAGAGCCTGCGATCAAATGAGCGCTCACTGCCAGGCCTGTGAAATACTGTTACTGCCCCACATTAAACACTGTCTGGAGTAAATATGCTTCCTCATGCCGTAAGTTTTTCTAACTTTGACATTTATGTTGGCGTCCCATCATGCATTGATGCAGCTGATGCTCAAATCAGTCTTTGCTCAGGGTTCCTGAGACACAAAAAGTGGGGTGGCCGTGGCTTGAAGGGAAACGGAAACCATTGATAGCTTTACAACTGAGATCTCATTGGTATTAAAAGCAGAGGGCAGATGGATTTGATGAGAGTTATTATTCAGGCCTAAAGTCATGCCTGCTTACAAGTGCACTGAGAGAACAATGAGATATTTATAAGAAGTCTGGTAGTTATTGCACAGATGGCTTTATTGTTCAAAAATTGTAATGATCCAATTATTGATCCAAATTGTAATGCATGCACCAATATTTATTGTTATTTATTGACTATTGATTGTTATTATGCAATACCACTTTTATATGTAAAAAAAATATATATATATTTATTTATTTTTATTTATTTATATATTTTTTTGTTGTTGTCTTGGTTCTGATTCCAGTTATAAATAATTATTTTTCTCCGTAACGATTTTATTTTGTAATGTTGAGGAAACAAGAATAGACATTGATTTGAAAATACTACCGATTCAAAATTTTTTTAATATGTTTATGAAAGACATCTCTTATGCTGAGCTAGACTGCAATTATTTCCTAAAAAATACAGTAAAATCGTGAAATATTATTATTACAATTTTAAATGGTTTTCTATTTTAATATATTTTTAAAATATAATTTATTCCTGTGATGCGAAGCTAATTTTAGTCTTGAGTGTCACATAATCCTTCAGAAATCAAGCTGTGCTGATTTGCTGATCAAGAAACATTTCTGATTATTATCAATTGACAAGTTACACAATTTTTAACTGTAGTGTACACTGTAAAAATGAATATGCTTTATCTAATCAATAAAATTGTGGCCACAGATTACAATCAATATTATTAATGTAAATTGCACAGATTAGAATTGAGTAACAATTTATTAAATTATTCCTTAAAAGTTAACCATTTAAAATGAGTTAAGTTTACACCAAAAAAAAAAGACAAAAATATCTAAATAACAGACAGATGGAACTCTTTATTTTAAATTGCCAACATTGAAGACACCTGATGTTAACAAGCAGTATCACTGAAGGCAAAAAACAGTCTAAGGCCCTGTCCCACATCGTGCACTTCACGGGGACTCGTGGACTTAAATCGAGCATGCTCGCGAGTCCACGTGTCCGTAGGCTGTCCCATTTGGCATTTTAACGCTCTGAAGTGTGCTCAGCAGCGCCCCCTTGTACCCCTTGAAGCGGTCTACGCGCGGAAGCTCGCATAGATGCAGGCTCCACGCACTTTAACTACCCAGGAATCCTTGCGAAAGGCCGATCAGACAACAGATGGGAGGAGATTTCGCACACGGGGATTGTAAAGATAGAATATTAAAGGTGTCAGTATCATTATGGTTATGACATAGGCGTACATTTTACCAGTTGTTACTTACAGTCTATTTGACCTTTAGAGACCATAATTGATATGTCAAACATAATAAAAGCGTGTTAAATGATACGATCGCATTATATGATTCATTACATAAATAGAACCGAATGTATTGGCTTTTGAATCATAATCGTTATGAATGATATCGGAACTATACATTTTTCTTAAACTCATTTTCATTTTGTGTTAAAATTAAACATTATTTATTTTTATGTACAACTTTTTTTTTACCATTTACATAACCATGACATCTATTGTAATGCCCAGGTGGCATATACAATTATAGAACTTTAAAAGCAGGCTGCGTGGTTCACATGGACATAAGATTTGAGATTTTGCTACTTTTGTAAGCTTTTGTACTTCTTACTGCTGTCTATGCAACAGATGAGACCAGTCTCCTGTTTCCGGCATGAAGATCGAGTCTGTCCAAAAATACCTCTCAGTGCGCCCTCGAAGACTCACGCTAAGGGCACTAAAGGTCTGCACTTCATGACAGTAACCGAAGTGTGGACTCTGAGGAAGTCCACAAGTCCGGAGTGTGCCATTTGGGACAGGGCCTAAAACACTAAAACCTAAGACACTGATCACCCATAATGGTGACTTAAATGTACTTTTTTAAAATGAAATAGTTAACTTTTAAGGAATTAATTTGATTAATTATTACTCAATTCTATTGTTAAATGCATGAAAAATATTGCTTGTAATCTGTGGCCACAATTTTTTGATTAGATAAAGCGCTAAATGCTAAATAATAATAATTCAGCATTTTCATTATTGCTCCAATACCCATATATTGTATTTGGTGAGGTTGAGGCATTTGTAGTGTTTCTCCAGAGCCTAGGCTTTACCAAAGTGACATGGAAACCACTGATAACGTTTAAATGATCACAGGAAAGAATGAGTCATGTATTTGAAAGAGTGATTGCTGACAGAAAATATTGTAAGTCACACTGATCTTCTTGATAGTAACATTTTAATATGGCAAGGTGACTCTGACCATATTGGAAGAATAGACAGATCCAGAACGTTAATAAAGGAAATTCACAATAATCATTGGCTGTGGAATATGGAATATAATCTGTTATGGCTTTAAACCTTCAATCCATTAATGAGGGCTGATTCTCCTCTTCATGTGCTTCAATTGAAAAGAGAGGTTGTTTTTTTTACGTTTCTACAATGATTGCATCTAGTACTGGTGAATTTCCCTCGGCTTGTCTACAAAAATACTGGATCTGTATTTTATTCAGTTCTGAGTTCTCATGTTTGATGATACTTAAACTGCAGTGAGATGATCCAAAGCCAGCGGTGGACTGAATGGACCGTCTTCTCTATGTTCTTTTATTGTAAAGTAGCTTCTGCAGTGGACCATCAGGTTGTGTACGAGTCACACTCCACTCAGAAGCTAATAAACAAGATGTAGGGACGTCTCTCGAAGCCCTCAGGATCCCTCTGAAACTCTGCGGATTGAATGCAGGACTTGTTTGCGTGATGTTTCTGGTTTCTGCTATAAGATGCTGAGTCATCGTCAGGTAGTTTGAAGCATGAGCCGAGGGAAGACGCCTGGGCTGTTTAGTAGAAAATGTCTTGCAGTCTTTCAGGTTCTTGGTTTGATAAATAATCGAGCGAGTGTTTCAGTGATGGCGCTGTAACGTAGGGAGACGGTGTCCTTCATGTCAGCCTGGCAGTCAGTTTCCAGTAGTATTTTTATACTTTTGAATAAAACCTTTTATATGCTGTGCAGAAATCATTTCATAATAGCACCTCATAAAAGCACACTGTAGAGAGCCCTAAATGGAGGTCTGGTCTCCTCATGCCAGAACACATTGCAACAATAAATGTCTCTCAGATTTTATCTTCTAATAATGGGACCGGACATGCGCCGAAGCCGTGTGTCAATGCCCGGCATTAAACTCACCGGCATGATGCTTTTCTATGTGGGACGCAGGAAGAATATGTTCAGCGTTCTCTTGAAGTTCTGAACTCTGACCACCTGCTGGAACCACAAAGCCCAAAAAGATAGAAATAAATCAAATATCTGGAATAGACGGAAAGGTTTTGTTCACACACAGCGTGTTCAGATGGACCCTCCAGCTCATTTGAGCATTAAATACCTTTTAGTGTTTCAAAAAAGCTATTTTCTCTGTTTCACACAGTCTTTAGCTCTGAGACACCTAAAATTGCTGACTAGCTATATAATCACAAAATATGTATTTATATACAGTGTACTGTATATTAACAGTACAAAATGCAACTTTTTGTTATTAATACAAATTATTTATTTTTGTGTGTGTCTTGCACATTTTAGTGTCGTACACAATTACGTATTTTCTGGTTTATTTTTTATTTATTTTATACAAAATATGACTTTTTGTAACTATGATTTTCTTGTTATCGATTTTTTATTCACATTTATTATAAATATTTAGTGTGTGTGTGTGGGTTATTTCACATTTTAGTGTCATACACTATTATATTTTGTCAAATTTTATTATTTCTTTTTCACAAGATGTGACTTTGTAGAATTAATTTTCATTTTGCATTTTGCATAATTCACATTTTAGCGTCATACACAATTACAATTATTCTTTGTGTGTATTTATTGTGGGCGGAATTTATTTTTTATATTTTCTATTTTAAGAAACACAAAAATCTATGAACTAGAACTATCTCCTTTTCTAGTTTCCTTATACAGTGCGATGCTAAATGGAGGGAGCGTGGGCACAACCTAAGCGCGGGGTTAAATGTAACACGTACCATTTACATAGTTCGTCAGGATCAAGCAGGCTATCTTTCCGCTGATTTTCTCTTGCTGCCAGAAGACGGTCTCCCACAAATTTGCGGAAAGTTTTGATTATATTTCGTGAAGATACTGGACAAAGAGTGTTTTGACACCATGAAAGTAATTTTTTTCATCATAGGTTTTTTTTTCGGTTTCTGAGTTGGGTGTATGCATTTCCAAATCTAACTTTATATTGCCTTAATCACTGTCTTGTTGGCTCAAACATAGCACCATTTTGAAACATGTCAGCAATTCCTAGTGACTGTTAGCTAGGCTTAAAATATGAAATATACAGTGGGGTTAATTGTAACAGAGTGTTACAACTAAGCCGCCAAGTGTACAATGATAATCAAATGAAAACGGAGCCACACAACTTTTCAGGTTTTGAGTATTTATTTATACATTTAACTTTGTTAGACTTTCACAAACAATGTTGGAATTTAAAATGTTTAAAATTTAGTGTACTATGAGTGATAACTTGTTTATTTATTAAAAATATGGCCTGTTATTAATGCAAAAACCCTTTAAATGTATTAGCTCATTTGTATTATTATTACTGATATTATTATTATTAATAATAATAATTGTACATGCAGCTGCCACACACAAATCTAATTTAATTGCAATTACAAAATTTATAATTTTATTTATTATTATTTATTGCAAAACTATGCAGCCCTTTTCTGTCTCTATCCATGATATTGATCCATAATAGAAGGATGATTGGATGAGGGATGGATGTATGGATATCTGTCTATACAGATGCACAAACAATATCAAACTATACAAATGAAATAGTCCTGAATTATGTGTGTTACACACAAGTGTTACAACTTACCCCTCTGTCTGTTACAATTAACCCCGCATATGGGGTAAGTTGTTACATTTGCACTTCTGTCACTTTCAGTGCAACTGTACGGAAATGGTAGGTCCTAGAAAAAAACTTTAAGTGGTCATTTGTAGCAGAGATGTGTATGTTGCTTGTGTAAAAAAAGTATTAATCTAACCTAATTATTTTTTAATTAATTGAGCCAAAACCAAAAAGCGTTAGGTTGTGCCCCGCTCTCCCCATCTCCTTTTCTAGTTTTCTTCATACAGTGCGATGCCTAAATAGTATTATTAAATGTACAGAACCACCAAACTGAATCCCCATTTCTCAGTTGTTTTGTTGTAAATAAATATAATCAAAGGCTTTATTGCACATTTACTGTCTCTGTTCTAGTTTGATATTTGACACAGAAAACCCAAGAACTGATAAATCAATGTCCATTTAAAAAAAGGAATAATCCAAAGTTGGACAGAAGAGTGTCTGCTCTGTCCTGTGCAGGGCAGGCCTGTCAGGGTCGAGCAGTAGAGGGCACTCTTTCTTTATCTGCCGTTTATCCCGTCCTCTCTTCAGACAGACAGACGGCCTGACGCTTGCATTTTAACACCATCCTGAAATTTAGCAACACAGAAAGATTTGTTTTAGCTTTAACTCTGGCCCCTAGTGGTCAAACATTCTTGAAAATATGCATCTTCCCCTGAGAACATCTGGTGCGAAGCCAAAGGCGAGATTCAGCCGGCCTACATTTTTACATAAACAATGTTTTTCATATCAGCTTTTAAAGGATTAGCGAGAAATATGTTCCTTCTTCTCATTCTGAAACACTTCAGCCATCCCAAGCCCGTCTTTCCTTATCCTAGCTTCAAAGGCAAATGGTGATCATACATGATTGATTCCCCGACGTGTCTCGACCTCAGAGTCGACCAGCAGTGGACGGTGGAGGGGTGAGCGACGGGGCTCTTCTGCCAATTATCTCTGGCTCTGGGTGATCGTGGGTGATCTCTGGCTTGGAAGAATGTGTCTGGCAGCGTGGCAGAGACTAGATGAGTTGCGTCACCTTGCTGAAGTTTCCCCGAGCCACTGCCTACCAGGACAGGATCTCAGATCAGGAAAATAGATACAGACAAGTGCTCCATTCTTCCCTCCCAGTGCAGGTCTGCCACCAGAGGAAATATGCATATCTCACATCTCTCCAACCACAGCAGTTTCCATTTTAGCATAAACGTGGAGGGTGAGAAATGAGGAAGGAACATACGGTTACCTCAGGCTTTTTCTCGTAAAGCAGCACAATTGATGACGTTCCACTTCGTCGATTTCTGTCTCTTTCTCAGTAGTCGAGCTGAAAATCATCATTTGTGTTTGTGGACTCGTCGTACTTGCTTGATTTTTGGAGCTTGGCTATGAAAATAACGCTGTAATTAATAGTGATTTGATGGCAGATTATTACGCTAACCGGCCTAATTACAGGAGTGTGTCCTGCGAGTCCCTGAAGGGATGAATCATTTGACTGAAATCACAATATTAGATCAGAGACCTGTTTATGAGGCATTAAATGAGTCTGGTTCAGTCTCACTCACACACAGTCACACACTTGTGAGGATTTGCTTGTTTGGTTCACACTCATGGAGGCTGTAAAAAAACATTCCCCGAATTAGGTATTAAAATGTAACATTTTTAACATAGACTCTCTGGATGCCACTTTATACATTTTAATATGTATTGTTGTTTGATGATTGCGATGTACACTCTAACAAGTAAATAATAATTCGAAACTGTACACTCTTTGTAATTATCTCTCAAAAAGGTTTTTAAATATATATTTTTTGAGGTAAAAATGTTTTTGGTTTTTTTTTTTTTTTTTTCAAATACTATGTATTGTCAATTCAGAAAATGCCAAACCGCCAGGTTTGATTGTCCCGCTAGATTTTTTTGTCTTCATTTTATCAAGCTATTTTTCACTTTATTCCTCTCCTCAAAATGTTATTGTTAATATTTGAATACATTTATAGATACGAAAAATGACAATCATGTCATTGACATCAATTCCACCAAATATCGAAATACATAACAAATTAAGCCTTTTTTTTAGATTTACACGTCAATTAATAGTAAAATTCCATCAAATTGAATTGAATAATCCTTTCATATTATGAATTAAGAAAACTAGAGCCTAATAACCCATTTTATATAAATCGTTAAGCATATAATTTTTTTCAATATGAACCTTCCATTAAAGGGGTCATGAACTGGCTTTTTAAATGTTTTTGTTGTGTTGTCTGAGGTCAACTTATGATGTTCGCTTGGTTTTTACATTCAAAAACATAAAAATGAATAAGTTATGGGCTATTTTTTCTCTAGTTTTCGGATTTTATGGAAGTATCGCATTGAAGACTAGGAAGTAAACGCCCACTGCTGTGAGTGGATAACAGTTTTGCATATTATAATGAGCTTCAACTCTGTTGTCGTTTTCGGTAGGTGCACATGGGGGAATTTGTTTTGAAAACCACTGTTGTAAAATAAACCAACAGCACCTCGAATACAACGGATACTTGTAGACACATACACATAACTATTAGATATCAGATTGTCATGAATGCTAGCCGAGTAGATTATTATTTCTAAAATAAAAATATTACTCACAGTGTGTTGCACCACTCCTGTTGGATCCAATATAGAAGGTAACGTAGACTAATCATGTTCCGTACAACAACGATGTTCCGTACAGATTAACTTTAACCGCCGATCGCTGAATAAATACTTCTAGGTCATACACAAAATGCATATCTGTGTCGTCTTCATTTCTCCCTCTTATATTATAATGAGTTTAACTCACCCATCGGTGCACGTGGGGAAAACGTCCAATGTTGTCAAATGGCAACCGGATTCGCCCATACATGTTCGACCCAGAGTCCGTGTGTTGCACAATTCCTGTCAGATCCAATATAGACGGCACATCACCGTTCTTTTCTCTTAAACGGTCTGCAAATCCAGCCTCGAACTGTGTCTTGTTCACAAAACAATCCTCGGTGAAATGAAGCGAACATACAGATAATGTTTTACACTCATCTGCTGGAACGTCATTAAAAACAAATTTGAACCAGGCATTCCTAATATTGGAATCCAGAGGAAGCTTATGCAGCGACTGTCTTCTTCCACAGCCAGGCACGGCACAACACAACATTTTGTCAACGGAATGTTTATTGCTGGTAGCTCGCTCCGGTTTATGCTTTTGTTTACCTATGCGTGAATGCGCGAATCGGTGGGCGGGGCTAGAACCGGCCGTGTTGAAGTAGGCATTGATGGCCGGGTGGGGTTTTTAGCGCCATTGACGTCATACGTCCACACTTTCAGAAACGAGACGTTTGTTGAGGCTGGTGTCAATAAAAGCTTTTGTTGGACTAACAAGGAAGTTTTCAGTTCTGAAACTTACAGGATATTCTTATAATATTATGACCTCAAAATTTGATATCTCAGTTCATCACCCCTTTAAGATTTTTACAAAATGTTTTATTAAGCTTTTTTATTAAATTCATAATGTGCAAGGATCGCTCAATTAAATTTGTTGTAATTGACTTTATGCACAGCTGCACTACTTCCTGAACTTAAGCCAGCTCCTTGTTTCCTGTATGCCATTATTGGCCAAACTTGATTAATTCAGGTGTGCCTGACCTCAGTAGTCACGGCAACAATAATCAGACACACCTGAATTAATCAAGTTTGGCCAATAATGGCATACAGAGAAACAAGGAGCTGGCTTAAGTTCAGGAAGTAGTGCAGCTGTGCATAAAGTCAATTATACTGTTAATTTGACAAAAATGGGTTAAACATGTTTTGACTGAATAATGAATTCTTAATTACATAATTTCAACCACAACTTGAACATAGCTCTAAAAAGTAATTTCCATGCCTCTTTTTCAGACCCCCAGACCGCTGAACATTATCAAGCAAAACAACGGCGAGCAGATCATCCGTCGACGGACACGCAAGCGCCTGAACCCTGAGCCCGTCCCGCAGGAGCAGGTGGGGTCCAAACAGCAGCGGGTCAACAGCGAGGAGCGTCTCAACGGAAGCCCGTTAGAGAGGAGGACGGAGGAGCCCGGATCCGACGGGTCGTTATCACGCGCCGAGGCCCAATCCCAGCTGGCCAAATATGAGTCTTATGCTCCTTCAGGACCCAAAAGTCACCCTAGCCCCCTCTCGACCCACGCGTTCCTCGTCAACCAGACGCTGGAGATCCACAAGCGCATGCCGCCGCTGCATATGCACAAGAGTCCTGCGGATGGAGGGGCCGAGGGGAACGGGCTTGGATTCGGGTCCCCACGTCTGGGGACGGGAAGGGTGGCTCAGAGCGGGGCAGTCCCATCGAGAAAGTACATGCGCCCGTCAAAGCAGGCCAGCTACTCTCCTCCACGGGAGTCCCATTGAGAAGTACCAGTACCCGTCTCTTCAGCCTCCCCTTCCTCCACAACGACCTGCAAAACGGGTCCGGACTGGTTGCGCTTCTCGGACTGAGTACAAGATGTCAGTGCCGGGTAACCCGGGCCATTACCTGAGCCCCTGTAGCCGGCCTCTCCAATCCGTGCCCAAAGCTCAGTGCCTTACCCTGCCTTCAGCTTACCTCCTCATTTCCCCCACACCCATCCTGATCAGTCCCAAAGACGGACCCAGCCTCTCGACCTCGCCATGAAACATTCCAAACCCAGTCCGACGCCCAACGGGACCCCGCCGCTGAGAACGGACGTCGCCCGTGTCCGAGACGGAGGAACACCGAAGAGGAACACTCTGCTTCCCAAACCCCCAAACCGGAGAAGGTGGATCAGGCCACGCAAGACGGGCTCTCGAGTAGAATGTCGCCCACTGCGGGATCGTGTTCCTGGATGAGGTCCTGTCGCGCCCTACACATGAGCTGCCACGGGGAGAGCGGGCCTTTCCAGTGCAGCATCTGTCTGCACTTCTGCTCCAGACAAATACGACTTCACAACCCACATCCAGCGAGGCCTCCCACCGGGCCGTCCCCCAAGGCCAGCCAGAACCCTCCAACCAATGAGTCCCCAGCACAACCAATCCAATGTGCCAAGACGGATCAAGGTGCCTAATGCTAGAAACTACAGTCAGCTTCAGCGCTTCTGTGGGACACACACACTTTCAATGACTTTTTGAAGAGCATCGGTACATGTAGCTACTCGAGAATATATTTCGTTAGTCCCAGACGTGTAAGGCAGTTCAGCAAGCAAGGTACATCTATCTCGATTTTTGAAATGTTCTCTTACCTGGTTCTGACTGAAAACGAGGATGTGTTTCTGGCTCAGTGTAGGAAACAAACAGACATCCAGCATCCTCAGGGAATGTGTATGGCGTCATATGAGTTTATAGTTAACATACTACATGTTTTTCATTGTCACAGATTTCCATCGGGACTTTAAAGCTGCTGCCTTAGTTGCTGGGATGCAATTCTTATTACTCTCAGAAGTTTGGGAAGGAATACAAACCTATTTTTCTTTCTAGGTTGTTAATAGTAAAAATCACATTATCAGTGCCTGATATATTGTACAAAGTATTTTCTACATGAGATGTTGATATGCATTAAATAAGGGCCTGGAGTTTGGCTCTGACAGACGCTTACATTTGCAAATGTAGCAAGCGGACGTAATGAAGCAACGCTGAACTTTTTCTCTTTTTTTTTTTCCACGAAAACAGTAAGACAATTCAGTTTCCTTTCCTCCAAAGGTGGAATATTAAACAAAAGTACTATGTTTGTATCTTTAAGGGCACTATTCATTCAAGCTCCGTGTACATGTGCTCTGTAGTTGGTGAAGAAGCTTCTGTGTATTGGACTGAAGTCTTCCTGTATTTTTCTCCTGCGAACATTTGAAGGAACGCCACTTATTTGGTCCTTATGGGAGCCAGTGCTATAATATAAGAATAATAACGTTCTGCTGAGTCTAAATTTGTCGATCCACCTTTAATTCTAAAGAGCAGTTGAAATGATTCTGTGTGTGATAAAACTCAATAACTGCAGGTGTTTCTGGTGCCTTTCCAGTGGCAGTCGTCTCAAGAGGCGTAACATTATTTATATTGTTGTTTCACCCAGCTGTACTTTGGTTTACACTCCTTTTGCAATGCTCATCACGTGGAGTCGAGTGTACGAGGACAATGAGTCAAGAATAATTGAAACGTGATTTATCCAATCTATAACTCATCTTCACAGTCTATTCCAAAACAGGGGAAGTATCATTTCAGATCCTGTTTCTGTTTGCTTGCAACTTTGTGTTTTGTTCACTGCTTCCTCATGGCCACAGGTTCAGTGAGTCACTGCTCTGACTTTCTCAGACAGATATTATTTATATGAACTGGGGAAAAGAGGAGAGATCGAGGGCTCGGAACGTCTCATTTGCTCTCTCCATCTTTCTCCGAAACTAGCCTTACAACGCTGCTTAACTGCAAATGCCTCTTAAAGATAACTGAAATCATTATAAACCGTCGCTTTTTCAACAAACCATGTATGCAGTTGGGTATTAAATAACATGCTCTTTAATTTTGTCTCTAAATGTTCATTTTAATTTGAAAATGTTAATGCTTGCACTTCAGTTACTCTGTTGCAAAAGAAAGATGAGATGTGTTATTAGCATGCTAAGTACAGGTACTGCATTATAATAAATAAACAGATTTTCTTGCCGCTGTTAGAAGGTCTTAGCAATATTGAAACACAGGAGTATTTGATGGCGCCTGGAAGCTTGTTTGGTCAAGGTGAAGGGCAAAAATATGTAAATGTTTTAACCATTATTCTTAGAATGTTATTGTTTTTACGCTTGCTGCATAAAAAGTGCATAGATGATGATTTTAGGATATTTCTTTTTTTCAGCTGCCACCTTAACTTTGTTTTGTTTTTTCTTTCTTTCATTTTTTTTGTGTGTGGTAGGTTTTTACATGCAAACAGATTCAATAAAGATGGCAAAGATGTCTGTTACATCTAAACTTGAATAATAATGATGATGACGATGATAATAATAATGATAATAATAAAATAATAAAACATTTTAGCAATTATCTGTGTACATTATTGTGTATCAGCAGAATGTGTTTTCTTTCTGATCGTTGTTTGTAATAATTTCTTAATTTGATTAATTCTGCTCTCTATGGTTGCATTTATTTGATTCAATTTCCATTTAAACTAATGTTTTTTTCTATTTTATCATATTTGTAAAAAAATATTTATACCTCAGTAAAGGTCTTCAGTGTCACATGATCCTTCAGAAATCACTCTAATATGATGATCTGATGCTTAAGAAACATTTATGATAATGGTCAGTGTAGAAAAACATGATTTGTTTTTAATTTATCTGGATTAGAAATATTTTGTAACATTATAAATGTATGTACTGCCACTTTTGATCACATTTATGCATTTGCAGATGCTTTTATCCAAAGAAACTTACAATAGAGGAACAATTTAATGAGTTATGTACATAGGTTAGCTTTCCTATTAATTTATTTAAAGAAAATTCTCAATTTCCCTGTCATTTTGATGCCAGCTCTATTGATAATTCTGTTCAGTCAGGAGAGACGGACGGTTGATCAACTTTAGTCAGAGGATTGTAGTCCCTGCTGCTCACATGACACACACTGAACGTGACCTTTGACCTCTCAGTGCTGTGACTGAGGGACTGCTATTGATCACGGTCCAATAGTACTTGGTTAAAGGCTTGTTATATACAGTCATTCAGGGCAGGATTCAGTCTAAAGCACTGAAGGATACAGCGTTACGCTTTACACAGATTAACTGCATGTTTATCGTGCATCAAAGTCAAGACTTGTGTTTTCAATTATTCAAAGAAAAGGGTTACATCCTGACAGCTGGCATGTGAAATCTACAAACTCTTACAGAAAATGAGTTGAGCTAATTCCAGTAAAAAAAAAAACAATCATAAAATATAGTTTAATGTGTAAACAAAAAAAAGCAATTACTAAGAAACGGCAGGCAACACATTGAATTAAACATGACCATTTTAGCACAATGATCTGTATTTTATTTACAACTTTGAAAAAAAAAAACCTGTGTGTGTGTACATACTTATATATATATATATATATATATATATATATATATATATATATATATATATATATATATAACTGTTTACATATTACATAACTGTTTTATAGTTTATAATTTAAATTTATACTACGTAAACTTGTGATAATTAATATGAGTTGAGCAAACTTCAGTGAATTAGAAAAAAATATATCCGTAAAATATAATGGTGTATAGACAATAATTTACATTTTTATATAGTTTAACCATACTAAGTGATCTGAATAATGGCGAGACAGAGTCAGTCATCAGAAAGTGCACGATGACGTCCTCAGCTTGAGGAAAGTCTGGAAGACTTCAGGACATGACGCTGGTCAGCTCTGATCACTGTGGGAACTGTCTGTTTACACCTGGCCACTTCATGCGTTTTTATGTGATCGGATAGCTATTCGATCGTCAAAAGACCAGGTGTAAATGCCCCCGAAACGCATTCGAGACGAATTTGAATCCGATCGCTCAAACCACTTCAGAAGGTAGTCTGGGCCGCATTCCAGATGAAACTGGACAAGTGTAAATGCATCTGGTTCTTGAAACCACATATGTATATGTTACTACTCCCAAAAATCCTAAAAAATAAACGCGTAAGAGCGTGTTATAGGCCATATGTCATGCTATTTTAGTCAGATATGATGGCGCTATGCGAACACGCATCACCTCAGATGAGCAGCTGAGCGCATATCACGCCCAGCGCGACGCAATATCTGGCAAATCAAAGTGAAAGTAAGTCGCAGACAATTAACACTACCATCTTCATTAAAAGTAAAGAAACGAAATGATCTTACCAGTTCTGTTGCCGCCTCTCTTATCGCCGTCTTTGCTGATTTTGAAATTAGCCGATGATCAATAAAATGCTAGCTCCTTTCTGTTGCTTTCTGTGACGTGCACTTCATTAAATCCGCATATAACGCGGGAGTTGAAGATCGGATTTATATCCGTTTTGCAAAAACACATTTATGTGACCAGGTGTAAATGGAATCGTTTTGATAAATCAGATAGCTATTCGATCTAGAAAAAGTGGCCAGGTGTAAACAGCCCCTGAGTGTCTCTGGATGGAGGAGCTTCATTGTCATCGCTTTAATGTGAGTTGGGTTCACTAGTTCACACAAACAAATAAGTTAGAGAGAATAAATGGTATGCATATAGTGCATGCTGTCCGGGGGAGAGGACACGAAGCTCGAATATTTGGCCCGAACCCGAGTAGGCTACTCACCTGTATTGCTGGTTAAGAAGTAACCAGGCGAGTGTGAGGTGGAGGGATGCTGAAAAACCTACTTATTTGACTCATTGGTGAGTCAAATGAGTAGGTCTCAACTCAAGCTGATTGGATAGACATGTTGATTACCGACAGCTGGTTGGAATGATGTAATAATTGGTTCAATTATTGAACGTACTCCTCCCAAACTTTGCTAATAAAACATAATTTAAAGAGTTTGATACGTTATACTCCATACAACTATTTACATCTTAAATATGTAATCAATAAGGTACGAGAGGCAGTGCTGTATGGTGAATAAGTAGCCTAACGACTGAAGGGCGTTTTTAGGCTCGATGTGAAGTGGATTAACCCCTTCAGCCGTTACTTATTTACGATTCAGCACTTGCCTCAAGTATGCTACCTCATGGCTTTTATAAAACGGTTACTACATGATAACAATATTAAAGTAAAAAAAAATTATAAAGGCGGAAACTTAGTGAAACTTTCCATGAAGTAAAATCAGTTAAAGCCTTCCTTCCGCTGAGAAAAAATAGTCCCTGACCGTGAACAGCAACAACGTTCCAATGTGTAATATGAATAAAACTCAAATAAACACAACATAGGAACATAGGTGTTTCATCTTAAATAACCGATAGGAATCAAGGATTGGAACTAACCGTTTTATATATTTTTCAATGTATAAAATACAATCGAACACCTGATTGTGCATGTGATAAGGCTAACTTATCCATAGACCAAATTCTAATTCTATAATTAATTAAAAAATGATCAATAATGACAAAGCATTTCTGAAAAGCACTGAAGATGTTGTCTTAAGTTCAGCTGCTTGAGGCCAGTGGACAGATTACATGATGCTAAAGTGAGAATATCACAATCAGAAGAGAATCTCGGCTGACGGCACAAAGATCTCATCTCTACTAGTGGTCAAGTACTCGGAGTCTCAGACTGGCCTCGGGCATGTCTATCTTTGTGTAGATAACTGTTTTGGACAAATCAATGATAGACAAACAGATCTGTTCCCAACTGAGCGATTAAATCAACCCCGCTTCTTGCTGCCAATTGGCTACTGCCCTTAAACTTCTCAATATACTTCATACCAAGCAAGACATGACATGAAGCCTTGATTTGAAGGTAACGCACATCAAGGCCAATGATGTTTCCCCTCCCTTGCTTAGTTTTCATCAGCGCTGTGCCCTTGTTGAGCAGTTTGATTATCTATCAGCCAAAGAGGTCGCTTTGCATGTAAACTACCTTGAGTCAAAGATGGAGGAATTCCTTGAATATCAAACATCTTCATCCTATATGCCACTTTCAGGTCATCTGAGGTGAAAATGCGTCAGTTTGGGTATACTTGCTGGACACCAATTTCAAAGTAAAACATAAATTAAAACAGAATGTTTCTTTCCCCAGGCAAATGTTAAAGATTGGTCTGCTTTTGACACTGAAACTGCAGTGAGTTCTAGGTTGTGGCAACTGTCCACGCAAAACACCAATTAAGAAATGAAGCTTGTCACAGGCCAGCAAAATCAAAACAGAAACTAATATTGTTCTTCTGGTTATTTTTGCTTTCTTGTGACTGTTCATAATGCAACTCACAGGGACGGATGAGGACACTGTCCCATTCCCCAATAAGAAATAACTTTAGAGATCCCTTAGTGTTTTGCCTCCTCGAGTGCAAGTGAAGATATTCCTGCCTCCAGCCTTTTTATAATTTAAATGACAATGGACAATTGTACACAGTGGGCTTTATCATAACAGGATGATTATGTACGCTGGGCACTGCTTTATCTTTAGTGAAACGCGGTACTTGGCTGACCTTTGTCCCGAGCTGCAGCAGGCGTACGAAGGTGCCAGTTTCTCACAATGCACCCTGTTCAGTGCCCTTCAGAATTATTATTATTTTATTACCTTTTTCCACTTTGCAGATGACTTGCTAATTTCACTCAGGCTGTAATGATCACCTGGCAGCTCTGGAGAGGCAGAACACTGTGCAATGAACAACAAAATAAATCATTTATGAATATAAATTTTGAGATGGTAAAACTTGTAGCCAGAGCTGTTGCCTTGACCTAGAACACCCTCATTTTAACTGCCATTTTATTTGTATTGAGCTATTAACAATGCATATTGTTGCAACTGAACTAACAGTGACTGTGGCATTCTATAAATGTTAGCTCATATAAAAGCAAATAAGGATGAAAGTTTCAGGCTGGCATATTTTAAAAGTCACCATGAAATAAAAATTGGCTATTCTTTTTTAATTTTTTTTATTATGGAATATTGTAGTATTAATATGAATGATTTACTTGTGCTAAAAAAATATTGTGCCTTATCATCTTTAATCAAAATAACTGCCCCTCTCTCTTGCAGGGACTTCTCTTTTCTGATGAAGTGTTAACTAGTGTGAGGGCGGAGCAACCTGTCAATCACACGAGATCCACCAATAGCAAACCATCCAATTAATTCCCCAAGGACAAAATCAAGCCATGCCCAATACTTTAGTTTTTTTGTTCCTAGATGCCATCTCACTTAGATATACATCACAATGGGGAAGACAAGACTATCACAACTTCCAATTTTAGGCCGACTTTGAACAAATTTACACAAAGAGCAAACTACTTGCATAACCTGCCAATGGCCAGTGACGTAAGAAAATTTACCAGCCATGAAAAATAGATTCATCCTTATTAAAGTTACATAGGTTATTCAGAGAAGTCAGTGATTGTTCTTTTGTTGTTTGATTAACATTATAAACACAGTAGGAATATTAGGCTGCTGTCACTTTAAGAGCTGCTCGGATCCATACTGATACACATACGTTTCTGATTTATGTGCATGTGCTTCAGTGTGAATTGAATTCTCTTTTGCCTGTTCATGCACTTGAATATTTCAATTGGTAAGGCTTTCGTGACAATGCACCACTGGCCAGGCAACTGTCCCGAGCTTTTCATAACATTGTTAGAATACTGTAAAAATTTGGTAATATAAAATATAAAAAACTGGTAGCAAAAATGTTCCCAGCCAACTGGCCATTGACACTTTCACATACTTGCCGACGCCAACAATGATCAACTCACATTTGGCCCTTTGCGAGTGTTAATTTTAGACCCTGCTTACATGCATGGGTTAATTTGGCCAGACCCAGCTGCACTCACTGTAATTATTTAACACATGACAAAATCTTATCACATTAAATATGAATGCATTGCATTAAATTTACAACAGCAAAACAAGACAGTGGGTGGCGGCTCAGATTCATAACCAATTTCTTAAAAAAATGAATAGCATAATAATACTGCAGTGCAACGGTGTATCACTCTGAAGTGAATGGGGAAAACACACACACACACACAAAAATCATGCTCAGTTTTTGATTAAAATAATTCTGCTTGTCCGATAACAGCACAAACACTTTAAGAATAGCTCTTATCTTAGTTCCTTGAGGTTATTCGCCATTTTTGATACAGGCTTATCAATGCGTGCAATTAATCAGTAGATAGCTCTGTGACAGCGGGTCACTGTCTTTGAGATTCGCTCCAGCTCAGGTTGTCTTGTGATATAGAGGAAGGAGAATCTGAGGATGCACATTGCTCTAATGTCACAAATCACCAGCGGCCACGTCGAGCCCAGAGACAGAGACATCTGAAGAAGCCACATTAATGATTTATGAGTGACCCGACTCGCCCTGAACTCTGAGCGACAGGCGTCACACTGTAAAAATCACACTGCACGTTGCACTTTTAAAAAAAGGAGCCACTACACTGTAAAAAACAAACTACCCTTCCTAACTGTTAAAGTCAGCATTCAAAAGGAAGTTGCGCTAGTCTTCCCTATTGTGAAATATAACCGAGTGAAATTGCTTCTGGAACAAGAAAAAAATATAGCAAATTTTGTCCATTGGGAATTGATTGGATGGTTGTAGTTTGCCTTTGGTTGATCTCTTGAGTGACAGGTTGCCTGTAAACATGTCATCAAGGAAAAGATGTGGCTGCAGAGAGACGGGAAGTTCTTTTAATTTTAATTTAATTTTAAGTTGTGTTAAAGAGATTATTCACTTTAAACTTAATTTGTGGTATGTTTTAGCTTACCTCAAGGGCATCCAAGATGTGTGTCTTTTTCCGCCCCCTCAGATCACTTGGACGTGGCTGTGGTTATGACAATATAAATATTCGTTTTCTCACACAAACTGCTTGTTTCATGTCTTAGGCCATCATTGTGTACTTACATTTCACGAGTCATTAAATCATGTTTAATCTGGACTTCTCTGTGCATGCTCTTTGAGATGGTGACCATAGACCTCCATTATATGACTGACAGACAAGAACAGTTTGACCTAAAAAATATCAAAATTGAAACTACTGCGGAAACAAATACACCTACATCTTGGATGCCCTTGAGGTAAGCTAAAACATACCAACAATTAATTTCAAAGTGAACTATCCCTTTAATTTTTGTTGATTTGGCAGTTATTGCGTTAATTGCGAAATAATTAAACAAAGGAATTATTACTCACTCAGCACTAGGTGAGGGAACATGAATAGTCAAAGCAAGCCAGCAAGTTTAAAACAATTCACCATGGACACAATAAACGGGCTCTAAAACCACAGCCAAGCGGATCTATTAAAAGGAAAATAAACTCGTTTGCTTTAATGGATGTACAACGCCAGCTGGAGAGAAAACGTTTCTTTAATGGCGTGGAGGAACACACTTCTTGGACGGAAGCAAATCAGGTGAGGCAACAGTTTCTGTTTTATTTTAATTAGCTATTGAAGTGTTTGTGATGCGGTTTATATAGTTGCTTGTGTGTTTAATATGCTCTTGTGGTGTGGATTGAGTTTGTTGTGATGAACGTAAATAACACAACGTGTGTTGTGTTCAGTTTGTTAGGTTCTCTCGTAGGCTATACGTGTCATTAAGTCCTGTATGATACATATGTCATAATATATGAGGGTTTTTTTACGTGGTGAAAACTAAATCGCTTCATTTCAACAAGCGAAAACACTCCAACCGTGACAAAAAAAACGAGAGTTCACGCGGCCATCAAAGTGACCGGAAGTCATTCTAAAGTGACCGTTCAGAAAATGAGGATGATGTTCGAAGAATACTCGCTAAATAAATACCAAGCGAACAACTTTACACAGTTCCTCGTTTAATTCAGAAGGCCTACATGCAGGGTGCGACTACTGGGGAGCGGAGCTTGGCTCCCCTTAATATGGCATGGGCTCCCCTGAAAACGTGGTTTGTGAAGTTTTAGAGGGTCTTAAAATATATTCACAAAGTTTTATTTTGACGTGCAATTTCAGTATTATGTGTAAAATATCAAAAATATTTTTAATTCGTACATGACGGCGATTTAAACTTCACTTTAGTAAAGATAACTATACATGCTATTCTTGCCATGAGCATCAGAGGTATGGTGGCGCTGCCAGCGCAAATTTCAATCATGTTTAATGCATGTTAACTCAAAGATTCGTAGAAAAAATATGTAAACGTTGGAGGCCATT